>VWPW01030059.1:383888-415263 GCA_013389825.1 Crypturellus undulatus
GGCGGGGCGGGAGGGGCGGCGGCGGTGGCGGCGGCGTCGAGGCGCCCCGGTCTCACCCGCGGCCGCTGTGCGCGCAGGGCGGCGTCATGGTGCCCTTGGAGATCGTGCTGCTGAAGAAGGTGGGCTCCGGCTTCCGGGGGGTCATCAAGCTGCTGGACTGGTACGAGCGGCCCGACGGCTACCTCATCATCATGGAGCGGCCCGAGCTCGTGAAGGACCTCTTCGACTTCATCACCGAGAAGGGCGCGCTCGACGAGGACGCGGCGCGCGGCTTCTTCCGGCAGGTGCTGGAGGCCGTGCGCCACTGCTACGGCTGCGGCGTGGTGCACCGCGACATCAAGGATGAGAACCTGCTCGTGGACCTGCGCACGGGCGAGCTGAAGCTCATCGACTTCGGCTCAGGGGCCCTCCTCAAGGACACGGTCTATACTGACTTCGACGGTACGTGCCCTCGCCGTGCAGGGCAGCGCCGGCTGTGCCCTGGAGCCACTGCTTATCCCGCGCAGGCGAGCAGTGCTGCCGCTGACGCAGGGGTTCCTATCAGGTCTATCAGTAATGGAAACCTTTGGACCCGCGGCGGCTTAGGGGTGTTCAATTGCGTAGGAAAGAAGCGATTCCAGGCAGTGACGCAGCAGTTTATATTTCCCTGTCTTGGAAAAAGCACTTTTTCCTAGAGGGCGATCTGTTTACGTGTAGGCTCTGCCAGTGTCGGATGTTTCCATGTGTGGATATGCAGTTTTTGTATGCAGAGCTTTTTTTAACTTGAAGCAGTAGCTCTCCCCCTCCCTTTCCGCTCGTGTCCTGGAAATCCCGCATTGCAGATTTTAAAGTGATGGGATACATACACTCCCTTTAAATGATCTGATACCAGCTTCGGTGTCAGGGTTGATAATTAGAGAAGGGAAACCTGAAAATAAGTCCTCATGTGATAGGGTGGAAAAAAATTTTCCTTGTCCTTTGAATGTGACTAATGTAGCTAAGGGACTTTTGACTTTTTTTTTTTTTTTTTTTCCCCTCCCCTTCCGTCCTCAGCTGCTGCCCTTAACATCTGTTTGTTGTGAAACCCGAGCCCCTAGGCCACGTGACCTTCAGCACCACGATTTTTTTTTTTTCTTTTTTATCCAAGGAGCACCGCAGGCAAAGAGGGGGCGGGTTACAAAAGCTGCAGCCAAGAAAAACGGCACTCTTAAAGGAGAGGCCGGGGAGGGGGTGAAACTGAAGGCATAGAAATTGCAAGCAGCCCTATGTTTACTGTCATGTGGAATCGGATAAAGCAGATTAGCCCTATGTACTAAGGGAGACCCGAGTTTCACCTTGTCTTCCTGTCTTCTCCTCCTCCCCGTCAACCCCCTTTGTCCTTTTGTGTCTATTTTTGGTGTGATGCTGCAGACGCCACGTGGTCAGTGAAAGGCAGCTTGCCTTAGTAAACAGTCAGCTGATGGAAGCAATGTTATTCCTCGCAACAGAATAGCACAACCCCATGGGCCAATTTTATTGATGGTGTAACTCCACAAATGACCTGAAATCACACCAGTAATTGCCTTTGGCCATTTTTTTTTTTAATAATTTCAAATGATGGGTTTATAAATCTAAGGGCTACTAGTAGCTGAATTAAGGGGAAATGGTTCTAAATGGTGTTTTTGACTTCTTTTTTCTTTTTATCTTTCTCTGTTTTTAGGAACAAGAGTATATAGCCCTCCAGAGTGGATCAGATACCACAGATACCATGGGAGGTCAGCAACAGTGTGGTCTCTGGGAGTTCTCCTGTATGATATGGTTTGTGGAGATATCCCTTTCGAGCAGGATGAAGAAATCTTGAGGGGGCGATTATATTTCAGGAGAAGAATTTCACCTGGTGAGTTTTGTTGTGTGGGAGCACACTTGAGCTCTAGTGGTGGTGGCTTATTTTTTATTTAAGATTCTTTTTGCTTTCCTATTCTGAACTTGCTTTGTATTTTTGTTTCAGAATGTCAACAACTGATCAAATGGTGCCTTTCTTTGAGGCCTTCAGACAGACCAACACTTGAGCAAATTTTTGACCATCAATGGATGCACAAATCCGAAGTAGTGAAGTCTGAGGACTGTGACATAAGGCTACGGACCCTTGATACTGATGTATCTAGCACAAGTTCAAGTAATGAGAGTCTGTGAATTACTAAGGACCTCGCACTGGGAGGGGAGCTACAAGCAGAAAGACCACAGTGCTGCTGCCAATACGTAGGAGGGGCTAGAAAAATGCATTCATTATTCTGTAGTTGAATCTTTGTCTGAGGGACTTGATTTTTATTTTCCCCTTTTGCTGGTTTCTGCTTTGGAATGAGAGATTTCCTTTGGAAACGCTGATATTTGGGAGTTGCAGGCCAGTACTTAGTCAAAGACTGACCTTACTAAGAAAGCAGTGACCTCTTGAATACATGGTAAACTTTTTTGCTCTCATAGAGCCTGGACTAGATTTTATTTGCTTTTGAGTGCCTTTTTGAAAGCTGCTTCAGTGGGACTTTCTTTTTTGAGCTGTGTATGTCCAAAGAAGATCCAGTTCATTATAGGAATTTGCTTCCATTAGACTTAAGTGCTGAAGGAAGCAGCTCCTATGATGCATTGGAGAACGTGTTCGGTGATTGAATGAAGTAGTCCCATCCACTGGTGATGGAATACTTGAACACAGACATTTCACTCCTGCCCCNCCCGCCCTTTCAAATCCAACCCACCTCTGCTGCTCAAAATATTTCCTATAGCCTGCACAGAAATATGAACAGGTATATCGGCTTTTTTATCAGAAACATTTATTCATGTTTCCTTTTATCATCTCTACCACTGGGCATGAGAAGCCCCTTTCTCAACTCCCCCTGGCCTTTTGTCACCCTGCGAGTCTTAAAGTATGTATGGGCATGTTGAATGCACAATCAATGCAATATTCAAGGACTTTACTTTTTTTCCATACCTGTATAATGTGTTTATGTAAACTTGGTTTTCCCGTGTACTATACAATTATTTATTGTTTGAAGTTTAGACGACCTCCCCACAGGTTTCAGCTGTGGCTATTTATTTGGTTAATTTATTTGGTTAGAGTTACTCAACACTGTGCTTTCCCCCTCCTCCTCCCCATGGGAATTCTAGTGGTTTGCCCATGGCACTTTTTTTCTGCATTCCTGTCAACTTTTGTTTAGGAAAAGACGACAAAAAATCTGACCTTATCAATTTTTTTGGAAGACAGAAAATTGTTGTACAAAGTCTAATTTAAGGGAAATAGAATGACTTTTTAAAGTTAGTCAGTATGCCTTTTGTCTGGTATTATTGTACCAGAAATGTAAAGTAATGCTGTTTGGAAGGGTTTTAAATTATTGACATTGTACAGTCTCCGTGCATTGGCTCTGGAAGGTAGAGTGGCAGAGTCATAAACCTTAATTTATTTTAATAGCTGTGTTTCTGTGATCTGGTTGCATTTATGCAGCTTGGATTTGGATTTTTTTTCTTCTGTTTAACAGTGTGAAATGTATGGAGATCATATTTTTTATACAGGTATTTCAATTAAACTTCTTTTGTATATAACAGTTCTGTGTTTGTGTACTTACTACTTCATCATTATTCTTCACAGCACCTTGAAGTGTATATTCTTTAATTATAAAGGGCTGCAGCAGCTGACCCGGTGTTAACAATCCTAAACTACTGAGCAGAACCATTTTGGAAGAATTAAGCCACCCTTCATTTTGACCATGCCTACTCTTAATCTTGATGTTGAACTGCAATATATGTAAAATACAACAGTACTCATGACGTGCATAGAAGAGGCGTGGCCCCTGTGTGTTTTGTTTCTTTTTGATTTTTAGGGCCACTAAGTAATTGAAATATCAATTATGTTTAAATGGAACAGAGGCGTTTTTGCACTCATGTTTACTGCTTTCATACTTGACATGTTTACCTTCTGTTACATTCCATTTCCTTCCTCCCTCTTTACCCCTTCCTCTGGCATGTAGAAGGGAATTTCCTGTCTCCTTACAGGAAAAGGGGCAGGATGCTTAGGGAGCTGGATGTCTCCAAGATGTCTCTTTCCTTTCAGCTCCCTTAGACTATTAGAAAAAAGATAGATGTGTTACTTCATTAAAATACTGCAGGGAAGCACAACTGCCATCTAGAGCAAGAGGAAAATAAGTGTCCTCAAGCATTCAAGTTAGTGAGCTGGGAATCCATCAAACTGGGGCTGCACAGATGTCTGTTATCACTTTTCCAGCTTATCCTTGTGATGAAGAAACAGACCTGCCTTGTTCCTTACTTGGGGATGGTAATGATTACTACAGAGCAACCTCTAAGATACCTTTTAAGATAATAACTAAAGATGCTTTATAGTACTAACAGTGAAGGACTGGAGGTGAAATCTGTTGTTTTTGTGTTATTTCCCTTTGGGGGATCTTTCTGCCAGCTCACGTAGTAGTATTTTGGTTCCCTATGGGGATTACCTTGCTGACATTATGTCAAGTTCCTGTTGCTAACTGGTTTAGACTTCAAAATGCCATAAAGTAGCAGGAGGTAAAGCAGAAGAGGGGAAATAGGCCATTTCTGTGTGTTTGTGTTTTCTGATAAGGTGTGGGGAAAGCATAAAGTTTTTCCTTTAAGCATAAAAAGAAAGTTTAAGTCACTCTTGTGAGGAGAGAGGAAAAAAAAATCATGTCCCTCTATTTTTGGATCTGTGAGTTTTGAATCTTAATTCTAGTCCTTAGGAAACACATACATACAAAATACTTATTATTTGAGTTATATTTGCACAGATAAAAGATCTTGCAGTTAAGATTTGCTTAGGAAAATCGTGTATCATGTCCTAAGAGAAGATCACTTAAAAATAGAGGCTGGAAATCTTAGTTCTCTCATCTGCTTGACAGGAGGGGCTCTGACAAGCTATAGAAGTGATCCTGAGTGATCCTTGTGCAGTTCTTTTGGGAAGCATGTTTCAAACCACAAGTAGTCCCCAGAGGAATTCCAGTAGCTGCTGATAATTAACATCTTCCACGCCGGCAGTTTCTCATGCCAGCGGCTGCTGAGGGTGTGTTTGGGAGGCCTTCCACCATGAGCGTGAACTTCAAAGGGCAGCCTTTGTTTAGCAATCCTAAAAATATGTTTCCAAAGCTATTGTTAATTGCTCAGCTAGGGACTGTCAAAACTTTCCTCAAGAGCATTTTTTTGTTTGTTTGTTTTACTTCATAGAGAAATAGGTTTTCACCTTTTACTGCTGAGGCAAAATACATTCAAAGGATAAAGGTCAAAAGGACACGGGGGCCAGTGCTGACGCTCCTCTGGGATTAGTTCAACACAAAACTTATACTTTCAGTATTGCACTGGCAGCTTGAATTCTGAAATTTCCCTGTACATTAATAGAAGCCACGTGGCTGAAACACCATCTACCGAAAGTTATGATTTGCAAAAATAGCGTTTCATTATAGCTGAAAGTTGGAAAATGATGTGTTAATACAGTTCCATTAGCTGACTGCTACTGTCAAACTGAGCAAGTCTGTGACAGCTTTTGGTTTCTCCTGTGCTTCTATTTGTTATTACTGTAGTATAATTAAATATTACTTCTCAAAGATCCTCCTCTTTATTTTCTCTCCATACCAGGTTGTTTCTCAACAGCACAAAATGTGAAAAGTGCAATTCTGCAGATCATGCAAGATTTAATCTTTTAAATCACAGCCTGTTTCAACCTTTACAAATTGATTGAGCTATAAACATGCCTATAAGCATCCTACTAGCTTTGTAACGTGTATTTCAAATATACTCCAATGTTGAAAGATATTTAACAATATAACAGTATAATTCATCTCCCTAATGCAACTCATGCTACTTTTTTTTTTCTGGCATGAATAATCATGCATTTTTTTTCTTTTCTTTCAGCTCACTAAGCCTGTATTTACTGAAACAACCAAATGACAAATCTTTGAAAAATAAAAATCAGAAGGATTTTTGAAAGATCGGACAGGGTGTATTCTTGACAAACTCTTATGGTTCTCTTTCAGGGGTTTACTGACCTCTGTTGGTGAAATTAAAGTATACGTTTTGAAAATGATTGGGCATAAACTGGGAAGAGAGATTTTTAAAACATAGAAGAGTATGTCTAACTCTTACGTGCCCGATAATGTGTGAGTCTCGCACTACCAAAAAAAAAAAAAAAAAAAGGAAAATAAAATAAAAAGAAACGGGAAAATGAAAGACTGATTAACTGAATGAGCAAATGTGAAAACAGGTTTTCAGTTTCTAAATACTTCTTAAAGCAATGCTGAGGCAGATATATTTGTGAAAATTTAGCTATTGGAGATCAATCCTTAGGGGGGAAAAAAAAAGGGGGGAGGCTCTCAATTTGCCGATAGTCAACCTGCCTGTGGAGCCCCCAGTTATTTTCTTGCCCCCTGGCATGAGCGCATATCCACATATAGGTCCTATTTCTTCAAACCGATTTGAGTCGCAGTGAGAAGTCCGTGTCCCCTGGCATGCAGCTGTGCAGTAGTTAATGACAGTGACACTGCAGAACGCTGTGGCCGTATCATTTTACCATCAGTGTAATGCTTCCCCGAACAGCAACGATGCTGCGGGTGGTAGCACAAGTCAAAGATGGAAGCATTTTAGCTTCATCACATCTCTAAGCAATACACAGTATTCTGCTCTTGTAGGACTGAAGCAAATATGTGACTTGCTATGTTTACAAATTGGTGATTGCTTAGTTCCTTGGTTGCTTACTCTTTAAAGATCTAATACGTATTTCCTTAAGGGGTTCCTTCAGGTAGCTACATACCAAACACATGTAAAGCTTTGGTTATTGCAGAGCTGCTGAAAAAAATGCCAGGGGGCCATAAAGCCATGCAACTAAAAATATATTCAGATCTGTTTTTAGATGCAGTTCCTAACTAATTTCAGAGTATGTTTGTCTCAAAGTTGATGGATTCATGTGGATCAATAAAACTGTTGTTAATCACTGAGACTCAACATGCATTATTTTTTAAGAATAGAGCTGGCACTAGAGAACTCCAGAAGTGGAGTCTAGCAGCGGGCAAAATGAGTAGCAACACAAAAGTCTCACAGAGATTGTCTTAGCTCGCAATATCACTCCTGTTCCAATAAATGTAATAGATATTCAACCTCTTGTGTCTTTGGCTGCTGATAATCCTGCTCTAATTTTAGTATGGCCTGGTAATCTCAAATTTTAAAGAAATGTTAAGTGATACCCAAAATATCTATTAAATTTTGCATATTTATATTTCAGATACTAGGATTCACTTTTTCTTTAAAATGCATATGCTACCAGAAGAACAAAGCTCACATAATAATAATATAAATTCAATACAGATCTTGGATAAGCTGTGTTTAAGCTCTAATTAATATGGACTTAGTAAGAATGTTATCTATTATAGCTAATACTCTACTAATTGACTATACAAACTATTATTTAAAAAGCTGATTATACTAGTCCAGTAGGAGTATTAATGGAATATATATTTTAACTTTCACTTCTTTCTCAGGTAAGTCTATGTTAAACCTTCAAACTACAATTAAGTCACAGGCAAAAGAACATCCTGTGGATCGATACGTTTCTTAGTTTACTGTTAATGACTCAGCAGACACCTTAACTCTCCAGTCAGGTATAATGATAGATTAGAGGATAAAATATACTGAAATTTGAAGAGTATTTTGCTGCTTTTTGTGCAGAATCCTTAAATATTTTTTTTAATTATTTTTTGTGAAACATTGTCTGAATAGTATAGCTGTGTGGATTTTTTATGTTATTTGTGTTTCAGAAGTGCTGCTTTGTTGAAATTAAAAAAGAGAAAAAGCCTTTGCTTGAAACACATATTTCAATTATGGTCTGATTTTAAGGTCAAGATTAATGTCTCTCTACTTTTCCTCTTGTTTCAGACCAGTGAAACTTAGGAATCAAAAATCAGTCTATTCAAGTTAAAATATGTAAATATGTTAACAATCACATGCTATAATAGGTTTGCTAGGAGATTTTTTTTTTCTTCCCAAGTTTCAAAACCTGAAAATGTCATGAAATGGAACAGTCCATTTCGAGATCATCCTGCAGGGAAGTGCCTCTTATCGGTGAGAAATGCTCCCATATTCACAGACTCCAGGCAGGGTTTGTTGTTTTTTAAATATCTATATAATAGCAGAACTCCTACAATATACATCAGCTTAGACTTATATCAGCATATAAAAGGGTATAACAAATGTCAGCTTTTCAGAAGTAATTCTGCTCTACTCCCTGAGCAGAGATAAATAGCTAGCAAACTTAATCCTCAGGAAGGCAGATTAAGTTGCTGTTAGGAAGAGCTTTATAACTGTGAGGATAGCTGAGTGATAGAATAAACAGTATATAGGGTATATCAACATTTCATGATTTTTACAGAAAGCATTTTTCATAAATCATCCAGAAGTTCCTGATCCTACTTTGATGCAAGCATGGCTGGTTTAGGAATACTTTGGTTTCATCAGCCAAATGTGCACGAGTTTACAAAAAGTGTTTTTAGTCAATGACCTTCATTCTGCCTCTTGAACCAACATAAGGTATATTGACAGTGGCCCTTTTGCTACTGTCAACATTTCCAGGTATATTTCCATCATGGTGAAGCTATGGGTCAACTGACCACTTCTCAAAGGAAGCATCGGCTAAATCTGCCCTCCCTCACAACCCCCTTCCTTGTGCCAGCACACTGATACCCCAGACTCCAGCTGATGAGTCTCTGTGATAATGATCTAGCACAACTGAGGGAATATGTACAACTACACAAGACGAGGTGTGAAGGAAGAGCAAATCTTTCTACTTGAAGAAAGGAGTCACAAAACAACAAACTTAGTCTTCTCCAGTGTGTACCCATGGAACAGATGCCATGGTTCTTATTTTACAACTTCTGATACAAAGAATTTCCAGGGAATGTTGACTGCTACCTTAATATTTTTAACTTTATATTCAAATTACATTAGGTGGATTTTTTTTTTTTTCAGTTTGCTTGAAAGGTACACAGTATCTCATCTCCTGATAAAGTGGAGCGAGGAATTGTATCACTTGGAATCCTATAAAGATCAGAAGATAATTCATGAATATTTTCACATACCTCAGCAGTGTGCCCTACTTTTTAAACAGCTTCACAGGTACATTTACAACTGAGAAAATACATGAAACATTTCAGAATAGCTAATAAATAATGTCACTTTACAACTATGTATGCAGGAAAAAAGGTTCTGATGATTAAAGTAGCACAAAGGAGATGAAATATCAAAATTATATTTATAGTTTTATTTCAGGAGATATGATTTCCATTTTTTTTCCAATCATTTTGAGTCTCTTCAGCAAATATAATTCCCTTTATATTTTTTGGATATTTCTACCGAAAATCGTGAATTAATATATTTTATTCTGATATATTTAAAGAAAAATGAAAGCAATTAATTTTGTACATATTGGTCATCTTACAGGAATTAGTGAAAAATCCCTAGACAAGCCATTAACTTCAAGCACATTTAAAGATACACTTTTCCCAATTCTACCCCTTGTTGCAGTGATTCACTCAAATATCTCTATTAAGTATCATCTTTTCCCTGAAAATTACTAGCCAAAGTGCTAATGGTGACACAGAACTCCATTCTACATTTTTTTAACAGAAAATCCAAGGTTTCAAGGATAATGTTGCCTGTGTAATCATTACAAGATGATCTCTTAGTTTGTGACAAAAGAAGAGCTATCCTACTGGGAGGGGATGGGGATGGGAGGGAGGGAGGAGAAAATGAATAAGAAAGGCTGAAGCGGTAAAGGAAACCCTCTGTTGCTGAAGTTACAAAGAAAACTCTATTGCAGTGCTGAAACTCCATAGAGAGAGGGGAAATGGTACTGTTTCCTCTTTTACAAGTCAGAACTACATCTTTTTGTAAGATAACATATATACATATATATATTATTTTGAAAGTAAGGGCAAAGTAACTTTAAAAAAAGAACATAAAAATTGTCTCAAAAAGTAAGGTCCAGGAGGTAGACCTATTAATACCACAAAGAAAAGTTACTCACAAGGAGTGTTGTTTCCCACATGAATAACTGCCTATTAGTGTGGAAAAAGTGTTTGTGATAATATTGATAGTAACACTTCTCTTTTCCTGTTCATGTGCAGAACAGAATTCTCATGTCACAAGCAGCATGATCCTATTCTTATTATCATCCGTGTCAAAGCTCCAAATGATTTTGATGGGAAGGTGGTCACATGTAATGACTATCACGATGAATGAATTTTCAGCATGACAAACATTCTTTGCCCATTCAACTGATATTTCAGTTCTGCTGAAAAACTTCGGTTTTGATTAATAGACATTTTGAACGACACTAGACTGCGCTTCTATTTGTCTGTAAAATGTACTAGTTTTTCAGATCATCACAAAAATCATCTTCTGCAATGAATGCATTAGTTTAGATGAAGCTCACTGGGGATTAAATACCAGATACAGTGATTATAAAGGCAAGATTAGAAAATATTAAAGAATACCTGGACAATAGAAAATTATCAGATATACACATGACATTATTACTCCACTCTTGTAGTGGCCAACAGAAAGCTTATGTGGCACTGGAGACAAATTAGAATGGAAGATTATTCAAATAACATGGCGCTCAGATATGAAATGTCCCGATCCTGGCATTTTGCAGGGAACCATCAGCCTTTTCTTTGTGCAGAAATGCACATTTGTGTTCAATTGGTCATTAAATATCTAGATTAACATTTAAAAAGCTGCTAGCTAACTCAAGTTAATTGACAATAAATTCACTGTAAAACAGGAGCAAAAAGACTAGATTCACAAATTTCAGCTATCTCTACTCTATGGCCTTCTTAGGCTTATATCCAAGTGAACTTTCCAACCTAGATCTTCAAGCTAACATTTGCTTGAGGACAATATATAATAAAAAGGAATAACAGGCTCATTTGCCCTGCTTTTATTAGTTTTATATAAAGTCTTTGCCTATGTAAGAACATTTGTTAGAGCACCTCTTCTATAACTGAGATGGCCTCAGCAAGGCAAGGTGATGATAGCAACAGTCTGGTTAAGCAAGAGAATGTGTACTGCAGCACATGGCACATGGGGACATACAGTCAGCATCCATCACCCATCTGCTCACCTCTCTGGTCACATACGTGGGTGATACATGTATGGGTAGTTGTTTCATGCCTATTTCCATACAGACTTGCCCTAAGAGTGTAATTTACTTATTTAAAGAACAATCTGCAGCATAAAAGAAACACATAAATGTGTACTTTGAACCTCCAATATTCCACTGGCCACTGCGAATAAGTACATGTCATTAAAAAATACGGTAAACGAAGAAAAGTCATATTGGCCTTTTGTTCTGAATACAAACCCGCTTTAAACTATGTAATAGTTACTTGAGATAAATTTATCCCCATGCATTTTTCGATATAACCAACTTAAAAACTAACAACTGGAGTATGTTGTACAGATTTTGACCACAAGCTGGCCTGCATATGCCACTGTAATTTATACAGTTGATTAGCTTCCACTTTCTCAAGGATATTAACTGGCATGAACCTTTTTTTTTTCATTTTCAGTAATTAATTCCCTGTAGAGAGTGACTGAAAACACTAAACAAAAGCATTTAATCAGAAATTATTAGAGTTGGCTTGTCAGTCATCTGTTAATCACCATTCATTTTTGTACAAGGAGTGAAAATTTTATTAAACCTTATACTTAATTAAAACATATTGTTTCCGTAGCAGATTGGAAAGTACTGTCATCTGTTTAGAGCTATATCCTAAGATTCATTAAGAATTCATGTTTCCTGCAACGCACAGGCATTTAGAAATTCATTCTGTTGGGATCTATACTGAGGTACAAAGGGTGACAGTTGTAGCACAGTCAAGTATTCTTTTATTGAAGGCCTTCCAAAACCCCGCCATAATGCAGACTGATGACACAGTGAAGGAATACTAATGAAATTGAATGGACTAAAATCTAGAAAGTGAAGAATGGTGAGAAAAAAATAGCTTGACAGATTTAAGATGCATTATGGCAGTCTGGGCTCATGAATTATATAAACCCTAGAGCTTTGTACAGATACTCCTGTTAGAGTCTCTATAACAATTTTTTTTTCTGATTTTGTGTATATTTACCATTTTGAGGGAAGAGACTACAGTTTGTTTAAAATTAATGAAACCAGATTGCTCTGGCATAACATTTCTCTAAAGAATCAGAAGGGAAAATACAGAAAAATGACAATGACTGATTATGGATTATTATTACAGCAAGGCATAAAGGTTTGCACAACTTTGACTGTTTTCAATGTTCCTATATACATTAACATCCTGCTATGTTTTTATAGAGGTCCATGTAAAGGTGTGCATTTCCTCATTTTCTTATGAGAAGAATGTCATATGGGCCCCTAGTACTTGTCAAGACATTGTTGATGTCCATGAAGAAGGTGTTGGTGTCCAGATGAAGATTGAAATGCAGTCACTTGGCCCAAGCAGCGATTAGAGGTTGGCTTGTTATACTAGTTGACAATAAGGGAATCTCATCTTTGTCTCCCTAGCTTATTGTGTGTTTCAGGATCGTGCTCTTATCTAACTTGCTAGATTTTGCCCCATCATTGACTATTCCTTGGCTCAGACTTCTCCTTTAAGTTGTATGACTTTCTTGACTCTTGACCCAAACTTTTTGCCATTTTTATATCATGCCCTTTAGTTTGTGGCATCCCCGGCCTTTCTTGGTTTCTGTCTCTTGTCTCCATCTCTGACAACAGAGATTTGCCATCAGCATTCATGTCATAGATGTATTGCTGATGTGTTGACATCAAAAATGTTGTTCAAGGATCATACAGTCAAGCACAACTGTAATGAGTTCTGTAGAGACAGGTGTGGATGCAGGTAAAAAAAAAAGTGTTAAAAGTGTTAATAATTTATAGTGCTAGTATTTATCATGGGTAAACATTGGTATGTAAATAACATAGCAGTTCCCAAGTAATAAATGAAGATTTGTTTTTAAGAGATTGCAATCCAGTAAGACAAACAGAGAGGGATGAGTACTTTTTTTTTTTTTTTTTAATACCATCTCTTCCCACTGGCCTTCTGGCCATTATTAGCAAGCAATAATCTGTAGGCATCCAAGATGAATATTCTTGCTGTTAGTGGAGAATTTTATTGGCTCATATAGGAAAATAATTTCCTTTCAGACTCATCACTATGTTGTTACAACATTCACATTGATATTCTTTTGGCTAAATGTGGTGACCATCTTTGACTGTTGGAGCACCTCACATCATTGTGTGATGGTGACCTTACAGACTTGCATAGGACTGACCAAATCTGCCTTTTACAAGGCCATATGACTGACTTTTAGTGCTTCTATGCCAGTGACAGTTCTTTAAAAACTCCTTGACATAGTCATGGGATTTATGACTCGCCCTGTGACATATGCTCCTTATGCCACAAATATTCTTCCGTATAGTGATAGAGTGTCACTATAGAAGGAGGACTATGTGGGGTCATGAACAGAGTCTGATCCTGCCTCGGCCACAGAAGTACCAGTAGAAAACAGTTGAGTGGATTAATATGTAAGTGGCTTTTAGAGGCAACTGCCCCTTTGCTCTAACATTGTTAGGTGAATGAAGGGTTTGGTGTTGTGAGATGACCCCAATCTGTTCAATAACCATGTGTATCAGCTTATAAACTAGGATGTATCAGCTTATAACCTAGGATAACCTTGAGCAAGAGCAGCCAATGGAATGTGCCAGTCAATAGAATGTGCCAGCCTTTGCCACATATGCACACACATTATTTTTACATTTTATGCATTTAGACATTACTTCATTTTTATCCCTTGACACCTAGTAGGCTTATCATAGTTGATATCCAATCATATCTCCTCTTCATCAAGCAAAAAGTAGCCAGTCAGTTTAGCTATGTCACTTTTAACATGAAATTGGACAAGCCACAGATGGTCTGCAAAATTAGAAAATTAGACAGAAAAAGAGAGAAAACAGTACACAGAGAGTGAGCACTGTGCTAAGAGAATCAGTAGAGTAACAATGCCTAAAGACAACTCTTGGAAGAGTCCTTTTATCACAGGTTTAGTGATCAGTCCTGAAGTGGTTTTAAGCACTGATGAATATATAATATGTCACTATCTAGAGTTCTGTCTAGACTGAGAGGTTGAGTACTGCTTGTCCTAGCTTAGACAGTTTTAAGTCTGATTAGATAAAGTTTCAGGATTTTTGTTTTTCTTCTTCTTTTCTTTGGGATATTAATGAAATAAGACTCATTATAAAAGTAATTCAGTAAGATCCTGTCCAGGTGTGAATTTGGAGAAACATGGGAAAGATGGATCTGGTCTTTGACCAAAACGAAACTGTAATTGTTCCTCAGAGGGATATACAACTTCTTGCTTCTTATTAAATCATTTAAACCAAAGTTAGTATAAGGTCACTTTTCCTTGGGTTTCAATCACAACTCTTTCTGTTGCTTATCAGTTTCATTAATGCAATTGGATCTTGAGCCATTTCAGATTGTTAGGATCATCTGAAAATGAGAGCAGCAACTCACCCTTCTTGTGGGTACCATGAAGAGTCACACCAATTTTAAGGCAATCAAGAGTACTTAATGTGGACTGCACAGCATCTAGCACTCTGGAAAAATTCAGCCTTTAAAGGGAACTTTTCTGGCAGGTGCTAACTGCTCCAATCTTCTCAACAGGAATTTCTCATGAATGAAAACATTGGATGAAGATAAGCACAGAGGGAAACAATACAGTTCTGATGGGTGTAAACCGCTCCATTCATCTTGGTGGGTCCTCATCTGTCTTGCCTGGGGCCAAAGGCTAAAGATCTGTGATCCAATCAAGCCTGCTGTAAACTCCTAGTGCTCAGGAGATTGCTGGCTGTCTACACCATATCCGTATTTCACAAAATGCATAGTTCCATTAACATGATAACAAAGAGAAGGACTTAGACAATTTTAGGGTATGTATCAGAGACTCCAGGCACTACCACCTCAGTTCCAAACCTTGGAAAACACTCATTCCCAGTGACTATATAAAACTAATTGAAATGAAAGCAATGAAAAAAAAAAAAAACCCTAAAACAAACAACGACAACAAAAACACATCACACACAAAAACACACAAGCAACAACAATAACAGCAGAAAAATAGAGATCTTTCCAGTCACGTGAAGAATACAGAAAAACTTGGTACTGGTTTTTAGGTACTGGATTTAGGTTCTTGTTGGGGTTTTTGTTTAGGCTATTTTCCTTTAATAATGATTCTAGTATCTAAGCTTGTTCAATGATCATTTGGTTCAAGAAGATCTTTAAGGCTGTTTGCTCAGCAGCGTGCAAGAAAAAAAAAAAAAAAAAAAAAGGAATCAGCTCCATGCCACCAAAAGGGGTGATTCTGCTAAAAATAAGGCTGCAAAACAGAACAATTTGAGAAAACTTTTTTTATATTATATGATCAAACTATGCTTTGTCTGTTCTGCAATTCTCTGTTGACCATCACCAGGCGGTTTCGCCAGTACCTTGAGGTGAATTAGCACTGATGTTTTTACTGCAGTGGCTACCTGAGGTTTTACAATGAAGTGCCATTGGTAATCGCTAGCTCATCTGTATTTTTTTTCCTGCCACAGATAACGCCATCAGTGCTACATGAACGTATGATTTTCAGACTTGACACTTTTATCTGATATATTTTTGCTGCTAAACTGCATCTTGGGATAGATCCATCCTGGTTGCTGACAAAGAACAAGGACAGCAAAGCTGTGTGTTTAAAGAATTTGAATGCTCATTTACAGGAATATAAAATATATACTTGAGATTGTTGTGCTATCAGAACAAGAACAATAATATAACTCTATATTGTTCTATAACAAGAACAATAATAACTCTAAGTTCTACACTGACTATGCCAATCATAATTTTAATGTTTCCAAACTGCATTGTCTTTGAAATAAGATTCTGAATTTATATTGAAGGTTTAATACAGATTATTTCCTATATTCCTTTTATAAAATCACTCATTCATTTTCTGACATTTTGTCTTCCTTGGACATATATATAACACTTGTTTGCCTTCTTTTACTTTCTTATTTCAAAAGCCACATGCTACTTTTCCGGTTAAAATGTATTAGAAAAACAATATTTCTTGGTCTCTTCTTAATAACAGTTGCTAGCACTACTGCCTTAACATACCTAAATTTATTGTTGGAAACTGGAAAGGTAAGAAGTCATATCTTTCTACCTTCCATCAATCAAAAATATTTTTTATAACATTTTAGAATAATTAATAGATGAGGATGTATTTTTCCAACCCTTTCACTTACATTTACAGTAGATTTCTGATATTCTAGGTCATACACTTATTTTAAACTTTTTAACTGTTAGCTGAATAGTCACAATGGAATGTTATCATTAGATGCTTAAGGTCAAGGTAAAAAAACAAAGATTGCACACTGTTAAATGTTAAAGACAAAGAAAGGAAAAAATAAAACTCTGAATATGTGTTCAGTACTTATAGAAATTTAATTAAAAAATAATTAGTTTCCTACACATGTCACATGGAACACATCAGCTTCACTACTTCAAGTAGGCTGGAAGAGGAGAAAGAAACCAAGGTCAAGGTTCCTGGAAGGCAGTAGTATTATCACACACAGCCTTCTTTACAGAGGTGACTTCCATCACAGCAAAAGAGCTTTGTCTAGACAGTGTTAGTGTGTAAGCACCAAGCACTAAATGAGTATTCAATAGCTCCATCTAGTCATGCTTTTGATCTGCAAGACAATTAAAAATATATGAATTCCCAGAATTGTAGGTGTGTGAGTGTTTTTTTCTCCCAAAGTGTCACAATAAAAGATAATAATTAATAATGTATTTTGATGTTAGTGTCTTTTTACAGAATTGTTTTTCCTGATATTTAGGTTTATTTTCAAGACGAGATGCACTTTGAATAATCTATAATTCTGCCTTAGAGCAAGCTGAGGTTTATAAACTGGAGTTTATACCAGACAAGTAATATTTAAAAAGGCAAAGTAAATCACAATCCCCTCTTCTAGCGTAAAGCTCCTTATTTAAAATACATCCTACTCATCTTAGCAATGTGGATATGAGACATAATTACATTCAACCACTTTCTTTTTATTTATGTAACAATAGCATTATTAGAGATTGAAACTGAAGTGAAATGAGTCTTTTAAGGAAAAAAAAAGCTCTTCTTACAAATATAGCCAGCTAATTTACTCACTACTTATAGTATAAACATTTAAACATTAAAAATAAAAGACTAATACTAGACCCCTTTTATATTTTTAATATTTAGATGAATAAAGATGACTTTTCTAGTAGAGGAACATCTTTTTAATGTATTAAAAAAGTGCAATATGTATGTTTCCTCATCCCTTACATTTCCTCAGTTAACCCCATGATTTTGTGATGTGGACACTCATGAAATAATTGCACCAGCACAGGCAGTTTGATCTTCAGTACAGATTTTGCTTGAGCTCAGCTTAATTAACTTTCACCTTAGCAAGAGATGCTGTATTAAGGTGCAGGGTAAAACCAAATTGAAACATTTATTCTTACTATAAACTATTCCTTCACGAGCCATGTTAACAATGGTGTAAGAAAGCTTATTCTATTTTTGCATGAGAAATATCAGTTTCCTATTTGATTTTTCTTGCTGGATATCACTGATGAAAGCTCTGGAAGGTCAAAATGATGATGTTCCATGAAACATTTAACTGTCGCAGGAGTGGAAAAGAACAATCAAGCAAGATTCAAATTTCTTTTTTTGGGAAGAACAACAACAACAAATAATGATTATATTTATTGGTCAAGAGTAAAGATAGCATTTATTGATTTGCCATATGCCTTTATTAAGGCAAGATTATGATTTCTATTAGCATATAATTTTCTGAACACATATGTAGCAATCATCAGACTAAGTGAAAGAGTTTAAAATAAAAAATCCAAATGATGTTAAAGATGAAACACAAAAAATTCTTAAAAAATACTTTGTCACTGTCTCATCTTTAGTAGATTTAGTAGAAAAAATGCATGGGAGGTTTATTAAAGCTTTTTATTCCTGTTTTAACACGTTCAGGATAAACAAAACAATATAACATAAAACAAAAGAAAATAAATATAAATACAATACTGAAAAATTTATACAATATATTTGCACGTTTTTTCAAGAGTACATGGAAAATGATTTAACCATTTTGTTCCACACTTGGATCGAGAAAAGCTTTAAGACAAAGATCATTTATTTCTCACAGTTCCTAAGTGTAAATGTAATTCTTGTGTAAAGCCAGGAAGTATCACATACATGGTTAAAATGACTAATGGTATTCCAGCCTGCAAAGTGATTGCCACAGCAAGTCACGCTTCATGCACTAATTTGTTTGAGATATCCATAAGAAAAGAAAAAAAAACTACTTCTTGAAGCTCAGTGGGCTTGCATTGTATTTTTAAATATATCTCAAAGGCAATATGGAGGTAAATTTATCTTTTAGAATAATTAAGTTAGGAAAAGTACTTAAACTTTTCTGTCCCCTTACCCCATAGCATCATCATGGTTCACTGTGCCATCTTTCCAAACATGACAATGCTGAAAGCCTGGATGTCTTCATTTAACTGAGCCACCTCTATTTTTGTAAAATCTTCTTTTCTTCCTGGAGAAACCATAGATTATTCTTTTCCTAGAAGCCACAGATTATTGTCTTCTATCAGAAGAAATTAATGTCATGCAGATTCTTAGAGTATCAGAATAAAAAACTGCTTTGTTTTTATGAGGTATGTTTGAGAATCTCATTAGCTGTTGTAGTCACTGTGCTCATACCACATCTTGACATTTGAATGAAGCACGGTCTAGTGAGGGAAATCCATGATGCAGATCAGTCCCTTGCTCCCTCCTTAATCCGTCTGCATGAAGGGGAAGGACAGCCACTTTTCTCTAGCCTGAATAGCACCGAACTTTCCTGGGCAAATAAGGTCTGTGAAGAGTGTAATAGAGAGGAGATGGTTTGAAAAAGAAAGATGGGATGAAAAATGTAAAAGAGAGGCACTAGTTGGTATTATGCCTATAGCTGAATCATCTAGTCAATATTTGTGGCTGTGATGATAGTCAAATAACAAATTTTTCTTCAAGCAAACCTTGATTTCCCCACAAATGCAGAAATCACACGGTTAACTGGGTCCCCATATATTTATCCAGTTTTTATATGACTTTGTTCTTGCATCTGAAATTACATATGCAAGTTTATTTGTACTAGAACATGTACTAGAATAATCAAAGCTTAGTCAGTGTGATAATTTCTCACTAAATCATTTGAAATTGTATCTATTCCTCTAATATGTGATCAATAAATGTTACTGATCCACAAAAACTACCTTCTTTCCAAACAAAATCATGCAAAAATAGTCACTGCTAATTGACAGAGACTATACAGCTACCAAAAAAAATTAAATCCCTCACCACATGTAAAAGTAAGGTCAAATAAGAGGTCATTGCTTCAGGTATATTTTGTATGTCATTTTGTTGTAGTTATTGTTTGTCTGTTTGTTTCTGCTTCTACCACATCATTTTGTCTAATCATGATTACCTTTGTGCTTAATTTTTATATTTCTTCTCATCACTATTCCAGGAGTCTTGAGCCACGTTCTGTGGATACTTGTATTTTTTTTCCAGGCACCAGAGAATAATAATCCTGTTCCCTTTCTACAGCTAATCACTATGTATGGCTGACATGCATCTGGCCTGTTAGTGGTCAACAGCTTCTACTGTGCCACCACTTTACTTGGCTTCCAAACATCCCAGGTCTCCAGCCACTATTTGTCTTTCCAACCCTTTTCTTGACTCCAGCATATCCAAGACTATACATTTAAAATTAAAATAGGACATAAACAAGGAATAAGGTCAATCCAATGTGACCAGATCTGGAGTCCTTTATTTTTTTTTGCAGGTAAAAACTGCCTTATATTGGATGAAAGCATACAGCCATACCCAGAAACTGGATTGTTTCAAAGTTAAAATGAAGATTCTTACAACCG
The DNA here is from genome assembly GCA_013389825.1 of Crypturellus undulatus. Classification (NCBI taxonomy): domain Eukaryota; kingdom Metazoa; phylum Chordata; class Aves; order Tinamiformes; family Tinamidae; genus Crypturellus; species Crypturellus undulatus. Next base: position 403,958 of record VWPW01030059.1, read on the forward strand.
TGATGTGCCCATTCCAGGATTAGGAGGATCAGGACCTGAGTATCATTATCTATACGGATGTGGACATGCAGTTACTTCACACAGAAATAGAAGGAACATTGTGATGCACTCCCATTAAAGGAAAGTAACTCAGATATATTAGGTCAAGAAACTGTATTTCACATGTTCGTTGAGGTCAGGATTTGCTCAGCCTCTTAAGTCCTGAATCTGGGTCTGTATTGATGCAAAAGGTTTGTGTCCTGCTGTGGGTTTGTGAAAGAAATAGATAACAGGGGATATTTTTAATGTATATATATGTTTATCTTCTTGAAATGTGACCATTCAAAGATTGTATCATCTGTTGACTCCTGCCATACAGTGATAGCTCTGTTTTAATTAACTGGCCCTGTTTGCTTCTATCCTGTTCCTGTTGCTGTTCAGGCTTCTGTAAGCCATACAGCTTCTTCTCCATTCATTCTTCCCTGTTCATCCAATCCAGACCTATTTATCTCTTCCAATAGCTTGCTAGATATCTTCATAATCATCCTTCCTTAAGCAGTGGTGACAAAATTGAATAGTATTTTAGAATTTTGTTCATATAAACAGAAAACAAAACAAAACAAAAACACCCTGCAGCAGATCAACTCAGACATCTAGAAATGTCTCAGGGAAAGCAAGACATACAGCATGAAGTCATACAGCTTCAATATCTACTGTTTAATCTGCTACTGACATCTGAGCTCATGCTGTCTGGATTTGGCCTACTTGTCTACCTTGCAAGCAGAACCAGCTATTTCAAATGGAAAAAAAAAAAGGTTACTAATCAGTAAGAAACAGTTCAGAGCAATGTATTCCTTGATATGTTCGCCAATGACAACCTACACGCCAATTGCAAAAAAACAGCATAAATAGTACATAATGACTTATTTTTAAGGTCAGAAATGAACTACTGGCAGAACATGTATTCATATTTGAGATGTACAAATTGAGTATAACTTATAAATCATATCTTTCCTTATGGAGGCAGTAGGATCATTTTATTTCTGTATTTTCTATTTTGGTTACTATTTTGACCCCTCATTTTCTGATGCAGCTACCACAAAATATTTTTTCTCCCTGTGAAGAGATCATAACAAGAGTTTTCAATCACCACAGAACTTCAAGCCAAAGCCAGTGAGATGTGAAACTCTTCTGTGCATTCTTTGTAATCTTGAATGTCTAGTAGAGATTTAAATTCATGGCAGCAGACTGTAATGTTGAACTAAAAGAAAACACACTGTATCGGGCTCTGGGCCTACTTACTTTTGAAAAGCTCAGCATATTCTTTAAGGAAAAATGCATATTCTCTTTTAAAAAGAATGAGGAACACAGAGTTTTCAATCCTAAGATTCACTGCAGAATAGGACTTTTATATTTCGTTTCCGTAGTTTCCAGTCTCACAGTTGAGCAGGAAATGAAGCAGCTCTGACACTCGTATAGAACTCATCAAAAGCACAGGAAAACCATGTAACCACATATTCAGAGTACAAATGAGAATGAACAGAAGATATTTTCACTGGTGATACAGACCTGCAAATTAGATTCAGCTCCAAAATTTAATCAAGCGCTATGTAGTAGTATATCAAAATACTCACCACAATTTATTCACAAAGTGTTCAGAATATAACACAGGAGCAATAAAAATTTCCAAGCAAAAATGTCCAAACTCCTGGAGAGAGGGAAAAATGGATAAATTTGAGCGCATCTTCAAGAAAGATACAATTTATGGCAAGCACACTCTAAGTCAGCATTCAGCCTTCCTTGAGCATGACTCCTCTCAGGCTGCCCTGGACTCCTGTCGTTATCAGTCTAGGAACTTAGACATCTGTGAGGTCCTATGTATTTTAAACTTCCACTTAACAATGTTTTTTAACAGTTGTCATGCTGGGGGAAACTGCAGTGCTCCTGGACAAACCATTGATGCAATAAAGTCCATGGCCCCTCTTCTGATATAGGACAAGATTTTGCTTCTGATATAGGACAAGATTTTGCTTCAATATCAATGCATCATCATTTCCAATATAAATCATAGATATGCCGTTATATCTACTCTAGCCTGCCTTGTAAGTCAAGATTTTAGGATACAAACATTTTTTTTTTCACTGTTGTAGTAGTGACATTCTTCCTTAGTTAATGTGAATTTATAAGGCACATTTCTGTACTCTGAACTCAACCTGCTGTAAAGGGGACTTTGCTTGTCTTTGTTGTATGTCTAAATGAGCATATAGCATTTAAGAAGACAATGAAATGCTTTTTGCTGGTATAGTTACCTGCAGAGTCATCGACTCTTCTGGAGAGACTTCTGTGTATTATGTGAATACTGAGTCAGGAAAATGTCACTTCAGCTATGTTTAAGTCATTTTACTCTCATTTTACACAAAAAAGAAAAAAAGAAAAAAAGTTATATATAAAATAACATAGAAACTGTGAAACAGGAATTCTTATGTTTCCAAACAAGACTGATGAAACTTTTAAAAATACTTTTAAAATAATTAGAAATAAAAACTATTTTCCCATCCACTTATAAATATTCTTAAATGTCAATGATTTCTTTCTGTCAAAATCTTTACTACTTGTTCTACTTCAGCCACAAATTGAAAGATTATTTTTCAATTGATATCATGAGCACATCAACTGTTTCTGAGATTTACCCAGGTGTTGAAGACAAAAATCAATTCTATTAGGATCAGTCAAATATAACAGACTGTACACTGCTATCTAGAAGAGCATGAAAAGTGAGACATATTATTTGGAATGATCTATTTCCATAAGGATAAAAGTTTTGTTAAACATGCTTAATTACACCAGTGCTAATCATTAAGTGGATAAAAGTTTTTTATCAATGGAGTTTTCAATTTAATTGAAACTTACAATGGAATTAAGTGTTTTTCCCAACAATATGAATTTGATTTGGATCAGATCTGGGCATTTCTATCAAATTAGTCAAAACACAAAATATGTAGTTTATATAGGCTTTAATCTTTTATACTCACAAAACCTACTCCTCTACAGAGTTAAGTACCATGAACAGACAATACCTCATACAGCATAAAGCTTGATTAATCTGTCAACATTTTAAAACAAATTTGAACAGCCAGGATAAATTTATTCTGTATCATCATGCTGTGTTGTTTGGTTAACGTGGGTTCAGTTTGACACTACAAGTCTTTAGACTATATTTCCTATCCAAATCATGGACTCTTCCATCGGTTTACCGTAGCATTTAACCATTTGTCTCCGACTCAATTTTTGTGCTTTGGTAATTTTTTAAAAAAGCGTTTCCCACAATATATGGGCATTCAAAGTTTTTAACAGCACCTGCAGCCTTGCTCTGACCCAAAGGTCAGCCAAATTCAAAATCTGGTATCGGATCTGATCCACTACAGAGTTCTGCAGAGTGAAGGGACCCCAGAGAACTGGGCAGGTGATGCTTTCCCTGGATGATGTACCAGCATCAGCTGTGTGTGCCCTAGGGCCCAAGGGGGGTTCTTGGCGTTTGGTCATTTCCCCTCTGGGATAAACCGTTCATTGTGCTCAATCTGGGGATGATTTTGGACAAGTCTTTGCCCAAAGTCTCCACATCTCTGTCACTTCCTTGTAAAGGGCAAATCTATTCTTCAAGCTACAATATGCAGTCCTCCTTACACCACACAAGTGTCCACATGTCACTTGTTTTTTCCACATGACCTGTTTCACTTTGAGTGTATCTTCCTCAGTAGTAGACCCTATGTTTAGCTACAAGAGTAAGCTTCAGTCTGAAGCTATTGCTGTGCTGCTCAGTTTAAAGCCGTGCCTGTCTCTCCCCATCTACTGTTATGTCAGCGGTAAATCTTGCTCTCCTTCGATTACTTCAAATAGCACTACTGTACTTTTGAGGAAAAAAAAGAATTTCATGAAAGAGTCTGGATATGAATATCATCATGTTCAATCACTTTAGGAAGTTTTTACTTTTTTTTCCTGAATGATAGGAAGAAATCTAATCTAATAAGGAAGAGATTATCAGTGGTAATTGCCCTTATTTTTGATTAGCTGAGTGGAACTTCTACTTGGAGTTACAAACAACGCAATAACAATAACACCTCAAAGACTGTTTGAGTCTATCCAGAGGAGATTTGGACAAATGCAGAGACCATGTATATATTTTTTACTCTTTGAGAAAAAAAAAGAAAAAAGGAGATCCCTCAGAGATCTTTTTGGAATAAAACAATATTTAAAGCATGTCATACAGTAAGAAATATGGTATTTCATTCTAAGATGGAAAAGGAGCCTGAATCCTGTTGCACTCATTAGTCTGTTCAACTGCCATCAAAGTAAGGTCATATAATTTATGAGTGACATTTACTATCTCTGAAAATACCACTATCATGTTATGAATATAACTGTAACAGTTATATTCCCCTGCCATGTAGAAAAGTTTTCTGGTCTATGGAACCCTTCATCTTTACAATCTTGAGAACTATGCTCTTAATTTAAGCATAATACATATTTTTTTCTTCTTAGGTTTAATCAAGTAATAAAAAATGAAAATTATGTGGTAACATATAAAGATTCCCCTCTCCAAATTAGAATCCTAATATGTGCTTATATATGTCTCTCTTAGTCCTGGACAGATATCTTTTCACAGCTATGTGTCACTGAAATTCCAGAATGACTAATGTGATTTTTGTTTCATTAAGAAAGAGTAGGCAGTACAGTAATCCTTCTGTGTTTATCCTTACTTGACATATATTATGCACACTTTAAATAAATTGTTAGTGGTCTGAAATTTTACGTGTTCTACTTTAATTCTAATGTGACTTTTATATGAAGTTTACACTGAATGCTTTGATTATGTGAACAGGAAAAAAAAACACAGATTTCTGTATTTCATCGGAAAAATGTTGATGCTCATGTGCATGTTCAGAATGTGACTTGGCCTTTTTATCATCTAAGTTTTAAATTCTGTGGCATAAGTGGTTAATAAACTCTTTATTCCCAAGGAATACATGTGCGCATGTGTATGTAGATATGTGTGGGATAGTGTGTGCTCTGATTATAAAAAGGAGAGGGTTTGGCTTCCCTGAAACACATTAAAATGAAACAGATTAAAAAAAGAAAAAGAAAGAAAAAAGGGGAAAAAAGGGCAAAAGAAGAAGAAAACAACTGCACTAACAGGATAAGAATAGAAAGTCTAGAAGACGCAAGGATGAAAGGCAGAGCTATCTCCCACCAAACTTTAGAGAAATTATGGAAATTACAGAACTATAAAGGACTGATCTGTAGATTTATTTAAGAAAAAAAAATACTGCTTCCACGCTTCCATCTCTGCCATGTATTTTACACGGACATTTTACCTAATCTATTCAACATATTTCTTAGATTTTGAGTCCTGGTAGCAAAGCTTGCTTTTGCTTGTGGCTGTGGCATCAACTGCCAAGGAAGAACTAACCTCCAAGACTAAGGGAGACGGTGGCACTAATACTTCCCCCTTGGATTCTGCTGGGAAGCAAGAGTGATGTAGCACCTTGAAAACTCCATTTTTGCCTACTGATTATCTCAAATTACCTTGTTCCATTCTACTTCCACTTGGTCCTATCAATTTTCAAGGCTACTCTGAATGCTTTCGATTGAAGTCCTTCTTTTACAGTGTTTTTCCTCTATTCCCTGTCCCTCACCCTTTTTTTGAGCAGGCTTTTTGCCACTTGGTGTTCACAGTTTGGGATCCTGCCAACACAACTGAGACAGCAAGTCTGGAAATAGCCTATAGAGTCCTGCCTTGCGAGACTGGAAACTTTTATATAAAATAGACTGGAAAGATTTATATAATGCATTGGCAGCTGATTAGCAGAAAAACACACCCAGGAGCCAAAATGAATTTTGAGTGCTGTGGAAGGGTGCCAGCTCTGCAAGCCATAGCCATCCACAGAGCAGGTACAGGATAGGGACCAGCTCTGCCAACCCCAGCCACTCTCCCTATGAAAACCTGACTACTCAGATGAGTGACAGTCATTTAAATAGCCATGAGCTGTTGTTCTAATATAACTTAAAAGTTAAATAATAAATATATCACCTCATAAGCTGCAGATGTCTCAGTAGGGTAAACTTGTTTTTCTTTCTGAAGTTTCTAAGTGCAATTTAGATTATATTGTCATTTATAGTAAGTTTAACTCACCCCCCACATACTCAGATGCTTTTAATTCCCCAACAAAACATTTTTAAAACAAAGAAATGTGATCTCAGAGTGGCAAAACTTTACAAATATATCTGCCTTCTTCAAATAAATTGTTTGTTTAATGACACTCTATCAAAAGAAATGTATTGTGTCATAAAGATATTTCCATTTAATGATTCTAATATGTAGGAATAGAGTTTTATAAATTCAATGGTATTCTTTCTTACCAAATCACAAATGCCAGTATATTCTGTTCTCTATGAGCTCCTTCTTTATTTTCAGTAAATGAAGCACCTTAATTTTGCCAGTAGTATATTATCAACCATTATACACAGTTTTCCCACGTGTTCCCTTAGTTCATATTTGATTTTGGTTTAATGTTGTAATATTGCTTGATTAGAAAGCAGTGTAGATCTCATATGAAAATGTATATATGCAAATGTATATTTACTAAATTACAGTGATTTTAAATCTGGCTTTAGGAATCTAAGTACGAACAGTCTTTCAAATATGTATTACTCCAACTCTGATATTTTCCCTTAGTAATTTTAAGTCCAAACCACTGCATTTTGAATCAAACCCCCCTTTTTTGGTTCTTTGGTGTCTTTTGAAATTGTTATTTTTAACTGAACTAAATGTATATAGACAAAAAAATTATTCACAGACAAATAAAACATTTTGAAGAATTTATTGCAAGCTTTATCTACATGCAAAATATCACATTCTCAAACATTTAGAAGTCAGAGCCTGAGCTGGCTGTGTATAATCATTTCTTGAAATTTTCAATCATATTGTTTTTCACTGGAAAATTGAGGTGATAATAAACTCTATTGTAAAAACTCTTTCAGGACAACTCAGTCAAGGCTTCTGATATTGTTTCCCCCTTATCCTCTTCTCCCTCCTATAAGACTAAGTTATAAGACTTAGACTCATAGGATACTTCAAGTTAGAAGGTACCTCAGGAAGTCCTGAGCCATTTCTAGGCCCCAGTTTTGTAACCGCAATGCTCCATGACAACTGTCCATAACAAAAAAATCAAAATGAATGTGCTTCATTCTTTCCTAAATCAGCATTTAATTGCCTAAAATCTATCCATACTCCTGATAACAAATCAGATTCTGTATTTATCATCTCCTAAAATTATAAAGAACTTCTTTGATTAATCTTATTCAGAGTATAACTTACAACTGTTAGTAGTTCTTCTACTGTGCCTACCTGGGGGAAGTAGGGGGTGTTGTTTATCTTGAGAGTAAGTCGTTGGAGATGTCTGATAAGGCAGTTATCAGAAGTGTGATAAGGCTGATTGCAAATAAGAGAAGAGTGAATAGCAGATTCATCCAAGGTGTGGCAACCCTGAGTTCAAAGGTTTCCTAAATTTCACACCTCTTCAGAGAGCACCTTCACCACCCGCCCCTTCTGCGTCCACTCTGTCTTCCAGGGCTGATTCACGGTACAGCAGGGATTCCCACATCACAGCATTAGAGAAAGAGCCCAGATCAGAGGGATGCCTTACTCTATTCTCATGTTGGTGATAGTCAGAGAAGAAAGCTGTACAAGACTGCAATTGTAACTTCCAAGAGCATTTCGGACGTCTTTGTCCAGCGAAATAAGTGCTAGATAAGTTGGTTTTCCTTTCCTTAGATGGGGCTAAAAACTCTTTTGCTTACTTTCCACACTTTCCTCTGACCCCAGTGTCCGAGAGTAACCTGTTGGCTGGTCACTAGGCAATCCAAAACACTGTATATTGAACTGGGAGAGAATCCAGGTCTCACATTTCTTAGGGTCTTTTTATTACTAGATTAGGAAAAATGTAGAGGGAAAAGAAGACCATTGCTATAATAATAAAAAGGGAAAAAATAAAAAGAAAAAAAAAAAGACAACAAAAACAAACCAAAAAAGAACATTTATCCACAGAAGATATCTAAATAAATCTGCAGCTCAGAATTTAAAGACACCTTCTCTCTCCTCTTATGGTACAGGACCCAGTAACATTTAATTTAGGAAGATGGATCATCCTTTAAGGAATATGAATGCAAAATCTATTACCTCCAGAAATTTGTTTTCTCAGTGTAGGGACAGGGAAGGAAACAATATTTTAAAATTTAATACAGAAAATATATGTTTAGAACTCTGAAATGTGTTGTATTTTTCTTCATTTTAAGATTCTGAAGGACAGTGAGATAAATTTTTGAAGTTTCTGAAGCAGTATAAGCCTCTGTTTTTATTATTGTTCAATCAGTTAATTTAACACAGCGCCTTACTGTGCCTTACTGTAATGCCTGGGAGAAATTTTCATTTCCAAGTGGCTTTCCTGTTCAGATATAAGAAAGTGCATCTAAACCAATAAAACCCGATTCAGGAACTGATGGACTCATTTGCATCCTGGCCAGAACATCAATCAATAGCTTTCATTTTGTTTAAAGGCCAGGGGCCAAATTACAGTTTGAAAAGTCCTTGTAAAACCTTTGGGTAATTTTGAGATTGAGTCTAATGAAAGATTAATGAATACCGGCATCCATTTCTAACCCATCTATTTACATATGACTTCTACATTCAGTCTTGCTGAGTGGCAATCAAAGTGAATCTGTGTTTCTGCAAAGAGCGCTGACTAGCTAAGAAGAGCTTTTGCTGCCATAGCAGGCTTTTCATGTCATTGTTTATATCATAAGTATATAAATAAGTTCATTAGTATATGATATGATATATCGCAAGTCTATAAAGTTAGATAAATCACAGACAGAGGATGCAATCTGGTTATTATCACCCATGCAAAAATTTATCATAATACTTTCCCCTTTAAATATAGGAATTATAGTAAATACCATTTGTGGTAAATATTCCCACATAATATCTCCTCCATGCTAAAGACATGGAAAAAAATCACTGAGGAGTAAGAGCAGAATGTTCTTTGAGTCATAAATCATATTTCCAAAACAAACAGCTGAGTATATTTAGATACATGATTCTTTTAACACTGGCAATCACTAGACTGAGTAACCTTAAAATTTTTGTTTCTGCTTAATAAATGCAAGTATTTCAGTGCATTATGCAAAGTAATTTCACTTTCTTCGTATGATTTGATCTAGAGAGAGAGAAAGTGGGAAAGAGAGAGAAAAACCATTTCCCTTCTTAGTGGTACGTTATTTACTTTTATGAAAAACTTGATTGTTTAAGGGAGAAAAAGTACTCCCAGGCCAAAATTTTGTTGTAGAACTAACAGCTCCATTTTTATTTCTACATTTCCACTCAGATTGAACTGAGTTATTTTGTAGAAATATTTTACTTGGCCCACTGAAAGAATGAGATGTCTTTTCTGACAAAAGTTGTTACACATTTCTCCAATTATCCAGGTAAATTTAAGCTTCCTGAGAAACCTCCCCTAAACTTATTTTGAATATTTTTTTTTTTATCGTGGAAATGTTATTTTTGGACACCAGCCTGAGAAATGTGTGAGAAGCCTTTGTTTTACTAAATAGTGATTTTATTTTTTATACAACAAAAACAAATATTTAAAAAAGAGTCTTTCCTACAAATCTAGCTTTTTTTTTCCCTCTTGTACATTCGTGGTTCAGTCTTTACATGCAAAATCAACCAATGTTCAGCAAATACTCTTTCTCTCTCATTCTTCAGGTAAGCAGATAATCTTAACTTTCTCCTGATCCTCTTCAACTTTTTGAAGGTACCTGAACATTTCATTCAGTCATTCCTTCTCCTTTAAGCCAACTGTGAAATTGTCAGTGATTCTTGCCCAGTACTAAGGGCAGTGGAAAGTCTGCTAGCTTTTGTTGGAAACTCCTTTTATCATTACTAGATACTAATGGAGTTCTTCATATGACTGGGAGCCTTATCTGTTCATAGTCTTCAGGATTCTGTGTAAAAAGAATAACAAAGCCTCCCAGTTATTTTGTTGATAATGACTAAAGATCTTCCAGAAAATGATATAAGGCTTTCCACATTCTGCATGAACTAAAAGAAAAAGGTATATTTTCCTGCATTTGAGAAGACTTGCAAAATCATTGGACTTGCTACTAATAGGAGGATGGGCTAAAAAGAAATGTTTTTCCTTTTTCTGCGAATGTTTATAGCTCAGCTGTTAATGTGAGTTCTAGAAAATTCAAGATACTCTACTCTGGGCTGAAGAAAAACTATGCTTTAATTGGGCATAAAAATACATATGAGGGAGAAGTATAACAGTCATCTCTTCTCAGAGACATGAAATGTCATAAATTTATGCTGAATTGTTTCCAAATTGAGAAACTGAAATGAGTTGTGTAAGCTTGTCGTTTCATTCAGTGTTTGCAGAGTGACTAGCACAATAAGAACCTGATCAATGAATGAAGTTCTTAACCAGTATCTCATTACAAATGATAAATAGTGATAATTAGTTTGGCAATTACAGGAACATACTTTCAGACACAGTTTTGAATAGGACCTAAAGAGTCTACTATTATAATAGTTATTAGTAGACATGGTTAAGAGCTTAATTTAATAAATGACTCATCATTATCAAACTGGAGAGAATGTTAATGAAGAAACACTTTTGGAAAATGAAAATTATTGCTGCAAAACATGGTGGCAGCAACGGTGGATGTGTTGTAATGATTATCCATAGACATTCATATTTGAAGCATCTATTTCTGGATGGGTTATTCGGCCTCTGTGATGACACAGAGCTTGATAAAGGTGTGAATAGGACTGCAGGTTGCTTCAAGAAAGAAAAATACTTTTTCTCATAGACACCAGAACTGTTGCTTTAACTCCAATAATCTTATTTCTCTTCTGTAACAATTTTATGATGGGTTCTCCGAGTTTAGTGATCTATCTGTGTATGAAGATAACTTTGTGGATTTCTCAGCCATCAATTCTACAGGTTTTCCTTCTGTCCATTATAAATAACAAAGTACACTTGGTACCTAATGTGAAGAGCAGTGTACCAGTTCTGAAGGTATTGAGGTTTAGAGAAAAAGGAAAACAAAGAGAAGAGAAGAGAAGAGAAGAGAAGAGAAGAGAAGAGAAGAGAAGAGAAGAGAAGAGAAGAGAAGAGAAGAGAAGAGAAGAGAAGAGAAGAGAAGAGAAGAGAAGAGAAGAGAAGAGAAGAGAAGAGAAGAGAAGAGAAGAGAAAGAAAAAATAAAAAAA
>VWPW01030059.1:415293-440970 GCA_013389825.1 Crypturellus undulatus
GAGAAAATTTAAAAAAAAAAAGGGAAAAGAAAAAAAGAAAATGGAAGAAAATATTCCAATTCAGTCAGAATTCCAAAGTTAGGTATTAACAACCACAAAGATTGTTTTCACTGCGAGTTACCACAGACTCAGGGAGATCTCCATCAAATACCATCCCAGGGTTACATAATGGAGTGACATCCCTTGCAATGAACACTGCAAAGGAAACATATGACTGTCCCAAGAGAAACTTGAATTTTGCAGTGTAAGAAAACTCAAAGGATCCCACATGTGATAATCAGGAGACATGAATTCTATCAGATTATTGGGAATTACAAGAAAGACATCTCTAAAAGAGAAAAAATGACTAATAAATTGTGAGAAAATAACCAATAGTGGTCCTATGCTACAGGTGCTTAACCTCTGAAAGCTGCATAAGCTCCAGGAATTGCAACAAATATGACAAGAGTGGGGCAAGGAGAATCATTATGAATGTGTCTACTTTACATAGAGTGTTCCCACAGTGAACAGAATATGCAAGCCCTGCAACAATATTCTTTGATAAGAGAATCTAGCAGTAATAGTCATGAAACAAAAGGACCTGCACTTTCTGTTGGCAACAAAGACAACAAGGTCAAATCAGTACTGAAGCATAAGGTCTGTTTTTCCTCAGCATATCACAAAATAATGGTGAGTGGTCAAGATGGACATTCCTGCATTTTAGAGCTGCTGGAAATACATCCACTTTGCCCCTAGTATTTTAAGTGGCTTTGGGAGTTAAGTGGGCCTACAGACTGAGTGTGTGGGTACAATAGCTCCAAAACATAGCCACAGAGGCTCAGCAGCAGTAATGGTAAGTTTGCTTGATCACATACACATATAGAACACCAACCTTAAAATCTAATAAGTAAGAAGAGCTAGTTTGGAAACTTGTTAAATTTGGAGAAATGGATAAAAGTATCAATTGGAAGCTGTGAAACATTATCTCCTTGCCCTCTGCCAAAAAAGCAACACAAAACAAAACTGATTACGCACAAGGGGTCAAATCTACAGATCAATTCTGGTGCTCTGAAGTTATGTGCATCACTAATTGCCACTGTGACATTTCTATGAAAGCATTTTTCAAGCTCCTTGAGAAAAATACCATTGATTTCAACAGAAGACTCCCTCAACATTTTTGTTTTATGGAGGAACTGGATTAAACATACATGAAATCATACAATACAAAGCAACAGATTTTGAATAAATATGAAGAAATATCAATAGAAATCTTCCTTCTTTTAGCTCCTTGCAATTATTTTCTCTTTCTTGTCTGAAATTAGGTTATATCTTTCTCAATGCAGTTCTGTAAAATTCTGAGATCCCTTTGTTATAACATGTAGATTTTTATATCAATAAGATATATACTTAAACCTTCTGAGAGATCCACAACATCTAACAGGCATTGAGGAAGTTGTTTTTTAAATGTATTTGGATCTGGCATCCCAATTCTGTCCATTAAATCACTACCTCATTTTATTCCAAAGCCAAAATAGATAGCGTTTGATTAATATGTGAAACAAAAGACATCAAGGCCTAATAAATATAAAAAGTGTACAAATGAAGGGGTGCCCTAAACACTGTTCACAATAAGAAAAGTTCTGCTTCCCATCCCAAAATCTGTGATCACAGTAGTCTTAATTGTGCAAGAAACAAAAAGTCTCCTTCATGTTCTGACTGTCCTCAATTCTTATAAGAGATGACACATCATGAATAAAAAAGAAGTAAGGCATATGACCAGATGATATGCTAGAAAATTGTCTGTGCTTTCCCACAACTTTAGATGATCTAATAAATGATATTATATCCATTTTTTTCTGGCTCTCATTGCATTTTGAAATTCTGAAGCTGCTGTTGTACAATTAGATCTCACCCATACACAGTACCTTACTGGAGCATGGACATGCTGTGATTAAAGAAATGAACCTTTACTGACAGGGAAAATTTCTGTAATTCATTTTAAATGAGAGTAGAGATACTTTCAATGCTCTTAGAAGATTCTATTGAAATCAAATATCAAACAAAAACCTTTTTATGTCTTTGTACCCTTTTCTGACAGCTAAATCATTTACCTTAAACCAAAACATCATTCATTAGAAGAGTGATTCCAATAACTGAAATAAATAAGGTTTATGACAATTATGTTCTACAAGCCATGAAGATGAACTTACCTGAATTCACAGCTCCACATTGTATACATAAGTGTCTGACCTTTTCACCTATACCTTGCTTTATAATCTGTGGAGAAAAACACATTCTTCATGCTATTCGTCTCAGGTCAAAGTAGACAATCAAAGTAAATCAAATGAATTGAAGTCTAAATTGCCTGTTTTATCACTAATATAATCACTGATATAAAAGGTTGTTAGGGTGATTACCTCACACATAGAGCTCTACGCTATAGATATAAAGTTTGGTGAGATGAATCTCACCTCATCAGAAAATGAATCCCATAAAAATTACTTTTTTAATAGACAGTCTATACTGGGTTGTAATACTCAGTATTTTACTATCTATCGGATTTATTTAGACAAACCAATTATAACCTCACAGACTTCTGCAGTTCCTTTTGCAATTGCTAGTCGTAGAAAGCATTTCTATTACAATTTATTTGTTAATCCAAAAATAAAAAAACTCACACTTTGAACCCTGCACAGTTCTGCCACAGACTGCTGTAACTGAAAAGCTTCTTCTGTTCTAGTTATTCTGATTACAATAGTTTCCGCCTTGCACTTATTGTGAAGTTCCTACATCAACCTGTGCAAAAAGTCAAAAATATAAGAATTGTCAATAAAAAGAATAAAAAATGTTAATAGTTTTTTAAAAAGTGATAACTTTGCAATCTTCAGTTTAAAATCAGAAGCTATTTTTTAAAATAGTATATGTATTTTGCAGTATGCATCTAACTTTAGTCAACCAAAAGAAGTATCTAATCAAAAGAGTTGTTTGAAATGGATTATCTTCAGATGACTTAAGTCTTGCTTAACACATATCTTCTCTTCCCCTCTAACTCTGTCTCTGTATTTCATATATTTGTGTTACCACAGTTATAATGGTCAGAGGGTTAGAAATACCTTCCTCCAACCTCAGAATGACCATCTAAGTCCAAATTCTCTTCTTTATTGCTCATTTAATTTCACCAGACATAAATGGGTAGTCAGTGATAGCCAGTTTTCTTAAAAACATTTTTCTCAAAACCATTTCTCTCATTGAAGAAAAGATATAGTTGCTCCCTACAGTCAATTGAGAAAGAGAAGCATCTTCAGAAGTCAATTCATTTCAATTATTTGAAGCGCTTGCATCGGCATAGGATGAACAGGACATCATCCAAAGATATCTGTCTGTTTGTATTCCTGAAGAGATGGTCTAGATGACCAGATTAAATGCCAAAGTTTTGAAGAGCAGAATATAAGTGGAACAAATCCAATTCTTAATTAATTAATTAATTTGAGTATGGCTGTTTAGAGATTAAAATTCTCTTGTGAACATATGAAAAAGTGCGTGCACAGCAAGCATTCACCCATCTAAAAAGGGATTCTAGCAGCGTCTCAAGAGTCATACTTATACTACCATGAACTAGAACAGCCATTATTTGCATGTTTTGTGTTCTCCTTCCCCGCTAGGTAAATCAAGATAGGTAACTAATTAGTGGATTACTTTTGAAACTTTTTGGAAGTCACCTAGTATTTTTAACTTGTTAACTGAATGATAAATTAATCTATTAAGAACTTTACCTAAACCAAGGCCAGGCCTAGACTTTTCTGACTTTTCAAAGGAAGAATGCAAAAGAATCCCCTGGCCCCAGAACACCTTCACATTAGAGAGACCAAGGCAAGGCTTAGCCAGCTGCTGTCTTGGATCACAAGGCACTGGAGTTCTAACAATAGGAAAGTGTGGACCAGTGTTTTTTTTTTTGTGGCCCAGCTCACAACACTGAATGTGATGATTACTACTTTGAACTCAGCTTAGTGAATTTCCCAAGATTGACTCAATTTGTCTCTATGTGCCAATTTCTCTTGCAATCTTTTCCACACTTCATTTACTGTCCCTGCTGTGTGTTATTGCAGATTTCCAAATACATTCTGGGTGTTTATCAAAACAAGCTAAAATCAGTTATGCCGGATTCCCCAAAGAGGTTGTTTGATAAGACAATGTTCCTTTACATAACCATGCAACTTCCTGAGAAAAAGGAAGACACTGCACATTTCTAAGGGTTCTGAATTTCCTCTTCCAGTACATGTCTGCTGGAATCTGCACTTTTTTTTTTTTTTTTTTTCTTTTTTCAGAAATCTAGATATTTTTCAGGGAAAAATGTTATACTGTCAGCTCCACTCATTTAGCTTCCTGAAAAAAAATGCAGTCTGTATGATTTTATAAAGTGATAGGTACCATATAGCAGGATGTATCCTCATTGAATTCTATCTTCCCTCCCAAGTATTACATCTTTTACTAGCATGGAATGTTATTCTCAGAGGGAAAATATTATTATTGTACTTTCAAAGGCAGAATATCAGGTTATTTTACTTTGCCATTAGCAGCATAGCATCACTCCTAAGAAAACTTGGAAAATGTCCATAGTTATTTTAGTGCATTTAGTCTCACCCAACAGACAACTAAAACTAACTCTTCCATCTCATGGGAAAGAAAGGCATTTCTGGATTTTGTTGTCACAAAAATGTCAAACCTCATCCTTTTACAACTAATGTTTACCCATAAACATCATCTGACTAAATGTAGAGTTCAGGAGCACTTGAGAAATTTCTGTATTTGTCACAGAGATCATGAGACCAAAGCCACTTATTGTCTGACTGGATAAAATAATAACTCAAGGTGACATCAGTACAAGCTCAGATAAGATGGGTTTTTAGAATCAGAAAAAGCGACCTAGAAGAGCAAAATCAGAGTCCAGGGCTTTTGTAAAAAGCCTGGACAGTTGAGTGACTAAGGCTTTAGGAAGAAGGATTCTGTCTGAAGGTAGCAAAAATAACACATCAAAAATTTCCCTCCAACTTTTGGCCAGCATGCATTTACTGGCCCAAAGTCTGAAGTTTGAAGTCCATGAGTCTATGCTGAACATGAATGATGAGCAGTGAATAGGAAGCAGTGCTCTGCTCCAGCAACCTGAGTGTCAAGCAGTTCAACCATCCGCTTAGGAACTGTGGCAGGTTTTAGCAGGACACTGAAGACAAAATATCACATATTTTGGAACCTCAAAAGCTGACCAAGTATTTCTGCCTAACAGTCTCCAGCTAATCAACTAAGCTAGACCTTGTACAAAGTCAGAGCTTTGTCTTCAATCAAATTTCATAAAGAGCAATTGGTGGTAGCTGACTGCTTTTCCATTGACAGAGAATGAGTTTAGCATTCTATAAACAACTGTTTAAGTCACAATTGTTCTAATCCATTAGTGCCACATTCATGGAATTCTCCCTATTTTACCTTTCAGTACAATTAGTTTTTCCTCACCTGTGAAACAAACAGGGCAACTGAATACAAAAACAAACGCACAAACAAATAAACAAACAAAAACCAACCGGTCCATGAAATTGTTTTATTTTGGGTGACCTGCAATACCATTAACATTACATTAAGGTAGGTTTACACTGAATTGACTATGTTTCAGTGAGCACAGAGATTTATTGTCTCTTGAGGAAAATATTGACTTCAGCTTTGCCTTGGTCAATAGCTCATCTTACAGATCAAGAGAATTTGAAGACTCTACAAAAATTAGATATCTGATTATTATTTACATGTATGCCTCTTACACAATTATATACTAATTTAAAGTAACAAGTTCCCTCATATGTAATAAAATATCTTCATAAAAGAGATGATTTTCATTCATCCAAATGTTAATCCTCATATTTTTGTCAAATACTTCATATTTCATACTTCCATCAGTTCACTAGAATACTCAAGGCTTAATCTCACTAAAAACTAATTAGAATACCCATGCATGCCCATGCTCATAAATATTAGTCTTGAAATGATAATTCAGACCAAAGAAAAACAACTTCTTTTCCATTCTGGTTTGTCTAGACATGATTTCTCCTGTTCGTTTCTAAAAGTTCTGCCCACAGTTTGGTTTGGTTGTGACATAATATACCTAATTGCTAAAATTTCTTTTTCTGTTTTTAGGAAAGACTAAATAGTCCGTGAGTGACTCTATGGGTCTCCATAGATGAAAAATAAGATGAGAATCATCTTTTCATCTTTGACTTCTCACGGTAGGTTGAGTAGGTTCAGAGCAATGTTTTACAAAGGAAAAAAAAACAGTCAGACAATATTATGGGCAATCCACTAACCCATTTTCTTAAATTGTGAGCCTTTATGTTCTTATATTAGGATTTTGAAATGCAATTAAGTAAGCTGTGCTATTAAAAACAAAACAAAACTGAAATTATCTATATAATATTTTTAGAAGAATGTTGCCATTGGAATTTTTCATTGAAGAACACAACTGAATTCCCTAGAGAGTAAAACTGATTTTTTTAAGAGAGTTACAAAAACAAAAACCTATGACAAAAACATCTAAGTTGTGGTGCTTACTGCTGCAACCTCTGAGTCTGCATATGGCTACTTGCAATTACCTCCTACATCAAAGAAGCTTACATGATGCATAATGAGATTTAATGTTAAAAAGTAATCTCCTTTGCAGCCCTGCACCTGTTGGAAAAGTCCAAAAACTCAAAGAAATTCACCCATCTCAGGCTGGATAAAAGGTATAATGATTTCTTAAAGTAGAACATAAATGATAGAGTAGCCCTATGGTAAAAAAAAACAACTAAATCTTTTGGTCTTCGTTAACCTCAAACACAGAAAGGAAGCATGCAGAAATGTAAACTAGGTCAGTATATCAGGAACAAGGGTAAAAGGACATTGTAAGTATGTATGGACAAAATTAGCAAACATAAGTCTTGGAATTCAGTACAATCAGTCAGGACTACAAAGAGGAAAAAAAATACTGTAAAAACATTATTAGCGAGTGTAAAAGACAGTGAGAATTTGATCTAATATTAAGCAGAAGGAAACTCTAGTTGCAGATGTAGCCAGCAAAGCAGAACAATCTTGTTTCTTTTCATTAAGGGTGGTCTAGTTGCAGTAAGACAGCTAATACATAGCCTTGGTTTAATGATACACAGGGCTGGTATCAGTGAACTCAGATATGTGTGAATGAACTCAGAGGTGTGTGGCTGGAATAGGTGAGGCAGACCTAGTTTGCTCTTTTGGCTCACTTTCTCTTACCAGACACTGTCCTTGTAATAGGAACAACAGGACAAAAACAAAACAAAACAAAAACTTCAGCTGCTTCAATCCATGGTTTGCCATCTTAATGTAAACCTTCATATATTTTAGGGTAGCTGGAATGTGGAAGTAACTTTTATTAGAGTAAGAAATAATGACAACCTAAGTCACTGCAAATAAATTCATTACAATCCTTTCACTTGAGCTGTTACACCCAACTTACTGCTGTTCTCTAAGAATCTGCATATACTCATAGAAAGCCTCTAGAAAAGTATCTGAAAGTCTCTCTGAGCTGTTATCCATTATCTTGGGGAACTCATGAAGATGGATAAGTCCCCAGAATACTAGAAAAAAATATACATATTGCCTGTTTTTTAAAGAAAAGAGGTGAAGATGGGAAGAATGGAGGAAAGAAAGAGAATGAGAAAAGAGAGAGAGAAAAGCAGAGAATTAAACTCCAGTCAGTTCAACTTAAGTTCCTGGAAATATTGTGAGACAAATAATCAAACTGTCTGTAAGCACCTTGAAGATAACAAGGCAGATGAACAACAGCCAACAGGGATTTGTCAAGAGCAAATTGTGTCAAAACAATCTAATTTCCTTCTATGATAGGGTAATGGATGTTGCGGATAGAAAGAAAGCAGATGTAATACAGCTTGACTCTAATATAACTTTTGATTTCCTCTCATGTGGCATTCTCATTAACGAGTTAGGGAGATCAGGTTTGGAGGAAACTTATAGAGTATGGATGAAAGTGATTAGAAAACTACAATTGTAGTTTCCATTAGTTCACAACCAAACTTGAAGGATGTATTTATTGGATTAGTGTCTTTGGAGGCTCTCCTGAGTCGAGAAATTTTTTCTATATTCAGCTAGCTCAATTTCATACACGCTAACACAAGGTTCTGAACTTAACATAAATGCTAACTGCAAAATAACAGAAGCAGAACAACTAGTATAATAGTCATCTTTTCAAAAAAGATAGTTAATTTATCTTAAATTGAACAAAAATCAGGAATAGCATGGTGTAAAAAAGTCAGATTTCATGGTGGGATTTATAAATATGAGTGCACACTGCAAAGTATGACACAGTCTTTTCAATCTGCTCAGCATTTGCTGGTCCTCAGTTGGATTAATGTGCCTGGTTTGAGGCACTGAAATAGATTAATAGAGTTCAGAAGGGAGCACAAAGATCACTGCAAAGTGCAACCTGCCAGGAAACATAGATGGAATTGGAGTAACTCAGTAGAAAGAGAAGACTGAGGTGAGATATGATAACAATCTTCAAATATGAAAGTTTGCTGAAAAGAAAAAGGAAATAATTTGATCTCCTTATCTGCTGTACAGACAACTGCACGTAATGGATTTGCGGCAGTGCAAAGCAAACACAGTGCATGGGAAGAAACTTTTTTAATCACAAGGACAGTTAAGCGCTAGAATGAAGTGTAGAGTGGGGAACATCAACTCTCCATTATTCTTATGAATGTCATCAGTGACGTAAGTTTAGTGTATCCTGCCTTGGACTAGATGACCTCTCAAAGTCCTTTTCACATCTATGTCTTCCTGAGGAGAGTATTTGACATGAGATTGAAAGTCAAAACAAATCAGGAGGAAACTGAACGCTTCTTCACATGAGAAGAGATACAGAGGAATTTCTTATTTCCAGGTACAAGTTACAGTTTTTATATAAGACCATGGTGGAAATAGCCGACTGTGTGCTAAGGTAAACATCTGCATTCAACAGTGACATTAATTGGGAATAACAGATATATTCTAACATGTCACAGCCTAGAAGTTGTATTTATCTAGAAGTTGCATTTATCTATATGTATATGGATATTCCTAGATATAGGTATATTTAAAAACATTTTAGGAGTTTTCAGTTCTGCATAGTTCTAAGTATTTGTCAAACTATAAGTATCTTTAACATAAGAATTTGCATAATATATAATACATATTCATTTCTAATAATTTCAGTTTGATAGTGCAGCTGTGGGCAGTTGAAGGGACGTTAAGGAAGAATGTTGTTCTCATATATATGAGTGCAGCTTTCTCTAAGCTTAATAGTATCTGATATAGCATTTAGTTTGACTGTTATATCAAATATGATTAATGATGTCATTTGTTTAGCAGTAGTTATCATATTTAATCTTCTTGATATCTTTCTTCTCAAAGCAATAGGATTTTCTGATGTCACAAAATATGGTTTTCAGTTTTTTATATGCCTCAGCTAATATAATCTCTAGTTTCAGTATTAACTGACTAAAATGCACATATATATGTGATTGTACATGTACAGTCTTTACAATTTAGATACCTTAATGAAACCTGTTTCTAAATAGCATTAAGTCTTTATAACTTTATTTATCCAGGTCAAGTTGCTATTTTCTCCATGACTCCTACACCTTAAACACTAACATTAACTTCTGATGTGAAACTGAATATAAAAATGCTTTCTTAAGCCAGTTTTGTCATGATAAATTTTATTACTATATTAAGAAACAAATATCTCAGTCCTCAAGGTTATAGTGCTTTCTATCTGTAACCATTTGATTTCTGAACAAAGACAAAATAATTTCCTCTTGTTGACAATCCTATCAGCAGTAGCTTTTAACAACTAGTTAATTTAGATGGCAAAAATTACTGAACTTTTGATGACAATTAGTATGTCTTGTGATCTGCCTTGTCTTTTCTTACATACAAAATGGTTTTTTAACCAGAAAACATTACATTCTTTTCTTTAATTTTTGTTTTCTCATTTCACCTTTTAAGAAAAGTGCCAAGATAGGCAGGATATAAAAGCAGTGTCACTTTATACCAGAGGGACTTCCAAGGCTTCTTGTATGACAAGAGACGTTATCTGTTCCAGATATTACTTTAATCATTTGTTCCAGAAAATACTGCCTACCTCTGCTGAGATTAATATGTTTATATTTTTATAACTAATAAAACAAAGAACCAGAGGAGCACATTAAAACAAGCATTCAGGGTACAGTTGACAAGCCTTTTTGGTTTCTGTACCACAGCTGGATTCAAAAGTTCCTATCCTGACTGTCCATCTGCTACCACCTTCAGCACAGAACCTGCTAATCCTTTGATTATGCTAAAACTCTTCATAAGGCTGGGTTTGTAAGATTTATGTTGAAAATATAGCTGAAAAGTCTTTGCAATAGCTTATGTGCAATGTGTCGAAATCTGTAACAGAGATCTAGTGAAGAATTGTAAAGTTTTGCACAATATTGACGAGAATACTAGTGTTTTGTAGTAAACTAAATACTAGCATGGAAACTTGGAAGTTGTTATTTTTAGTCTTGCTCTAAATAAATCATTTAAGCATCTTTGACTGTGTGTGCTATCTGTGAGACAAAGATTATAGTGTTTTGTAATAGAAACTTATAGCTACAGTATAATACAGAAAGCACTATATTAGTAAAAATCTTATTAATATTAATTATCTAAAACTGCAGTTATATAGAAATATTGAATTTGTGTCATCTTTTTGTCTTTGAGACAACTCTAATGCCTCTTTTCAGTTTCTCCTCTCTCCTCATGCTTCCACTGTCTAAGAAAGCAAGCATTTGAAGAAACCTGTATCAATCCTGATTCACCTGGCTATTCTTTAAAGTCTACTGCAGTGAAGGATGACACAACTACAAGATAAGGTGTTGAAAGTCTTCAAATGAAAGAGTTATAAAACACATTATTGACCTCTCTACTCGCTTTCTGTCATTTCATTTTTTGCTTCTCTTATACGATAAAATTCTTCTATCCCACATTTCTTTCTCTCAGGGGAGAAAAATGAGGCAATGAGCCGACAGATCAGTAAATTTAATATAAGCGATCCTAGTGCTACTTTAAAAGTGTATGGCCACACTGTGGCATTAACATCAGTCTGGAAGTTCACATTTGAACCTGAATTTTTGACAGGCTAACTTTGTCTCAAATCAGATATTCTCTGTTTCTCACAGGGCAAAACTACATATCCTATATTCTGCTTAATCTGTCTAAAATACTATCATGTGTCAATACTAATTATAACTAACTATAGTTAAAATAGGAAGTGACATTCTAATGCATGAATCCATTAATAACAACTGTGAAATCCCTATCTGGTAGGTGTGCAATCAAGTTACACTACAGAAGTGTGGTCAGGAACTAGAACACTGTACTA
Source organism: Crypturellus undulatus (assembly GCA_013389825.1). Taxonomy (NCBI): domain Eukaryota; kingdom Metazoa; phylum Chordata; class Aves; order Tinamiformes; family Tinamidae; genus Crypturellus; species Crypturellus undulatus. The sequence goes on from VWPW01030059.1 coordinate 426,728, forward strand.
GAATAAAAATAAATAGAATAGGGTCAGTTTCTTTCCAGATGCAGATTTACTGCTATTGGTAACTCATTGTGGACAAAGGTCACTTCCAAGTTTTATTATATTTAACTTATTTGAGGTCTGATTTTATCTCCATTGAAATCAACAGAAGCACTCTCATGAATTTGTATCAACAGATCAAGCATTTTTTCTCTGCAGACTTCCTTTATTTCTTTTAACTCATATATTTTAGCTGCTCTAATGGGTTGAAAATTTTGGTCATGTCACAAGTCAGGTGCCTATCCAACACTAAATTCCAGAAGGCCCTTGCTCAGTCACTTGCACTAATAAAGGACATCCCTATTTGACCTGAAAGTTCGGCAGATGCTTTCCACATGCCTGGGATGGCCTGGTAGTAAACAGCTGTGTATCTATTTCTTGCATCCATCTGATCTAGGTTCAGAAACTATGTGTTCCCGTAGGTTCCCATAGCTAGGAGCTCCTGAAAGCATGCCCAAAACCTTCCTGACACACGCTGTCCAGAGGAAGGAACAGAGGCCCCACCAAAACACACCTGAGACGCACCCAGAAGATAGTTCATTGCCTGACACACAAATCACAAAACTTTAAAGTATCAGTCATTCCTCTTTCTTGAGGCAAATTAAGTATAACATCAAGTGATGCTAATGACAAGGGTTATAGACTCTGCAGGTCTCCACTAAATCTGCTCTTCACGGTCGCAGCACAGGTCCTCTCTTAACTCGTTAGGATATATCTGACTTATCCAGAAGTGACATGCTAGGTTAAGTCACCTATGAATAAAAGTGTGACTTAGCAAAGTGAAAATAGATAATAATTTTGGCATGTGGAAAGAGATGAAAGATTCAGAATTGATTGTATGGTCATAAACTTCCTTATTCTCATGAATTCTATCTATGTAGCCTAGAATAGAAACCTGATGTACAGTAATAGGTATCTGATAACTTGAAAGTTTTTCTCCATGTGTCATAAGAACTGAGACTCTGGATAAAAGGTTACTATGTTCTGCATATAAAATGAAAAAGATGGAAACAACAGAAAAACTGGATTTTTTTCGCTAAGATCAAAGCATGAGCTACCAAGGAAATGCAGTCTTTACTATTGACTGCTATGGACACAATGAAAATTAAACAGGGAATTATTTAACAGCTGTGAGATGTGCAGTAAAATATTTGTTAAAAAATATATATATCATTTTATGAAGATTTCCATCAGTGAGCATCTGTTTTTTCATGATATATATCATACCTCACTAGTTTATTAGCTTGTTTTTATGAACACATTTTCCCAAAAGAAGTAGAGGGATTATTTTCTTTTTTTTATTATTGTTTTATTGCAATTCATTGTGAAGCACCTGGAGAAGGAAATGTTGAAGATGAAAAGCATGTCTATTTCAAATCCTGTTATATTGAATTCTACTGCATAAAATTATTGAATAATTTTCCTGTTTTATGTATTTGCATCATTTTGATATAGAGAAAGTTTTCACAAATTTGTTATCCAACATAATAAAAGTCAAAAAATTCAAAAGTGGAATATATTTTTTTTTGTTGATCTAAGAAAGGACTCCACACATTATGCATTCCTATACTGCAGTGTAATAATCTAGACATAGCTAAAGCAGCTTCCCTCTCTGCCTTGGTTCCTGGTAACAATATATGCATAACAACACAGCATTCATTGAGGCAACATATCTGTCTTCTCAGTCTGCCTACCCATTTGGAGATGGTGCTTTTTCAGCTAGTTTAAGAAGTCTTTCCATTCTCTCCTCCCTCATGTCACCCATTCTACTGTGCAGATGATTATGCAGCCACAGGTCATGGTGCATTGGCTGCCTGAAAATGTCCTGGAAAAGAAGGGAAAAGGGTTGGTAGGGTTATTGCTAGACTGGTTCATTTAAATGATTAGGTTTATACTACAACCCCCACAAAACAGCTGGGAAGGACTCAGGAGGTAGGGTCAGTGCTAAAAACAATTAGAGAAAAAGTTATTTTGTATTGCAACCAGAGATGTAAACCAGTGTCTGCATGATTCACCCATAGCTCTCCCGGGGCATTATTCAGGTCACTTCAGCTCCACAGAGACCCTGGTGCTGGGGAATCTGCACGTGAACTCCCTCCCATACACAAATGAAATCCTGCCTAGAGGAGCATCTTGCTCAGCACACACAGCTAGTGAACACGTGCCCAGAGCCCAACATTATCATTGACAGCCCAGCTAATATGCAGTAAGTTGCCTCCAGTTTAGGTTGGTGCCAGTGCCCTGGGCTAAGGCCACAGCTGCCAGGAGCTGGTGAGTGTCAGCTCCTGCCCAGGGTAGCAAGTCTGGCAGAGAGATGGGGGGAGAGCAAGAGGGGACTTGAATAGCCCCCAAATCACTCAGATCATCTCATTGGGACATTCCTCTAAGTCATTTAATGCTACTAAGGATATCTATGTTTATCTAGTTAAATTAAATCAGGAGTTAAACTCTGAGTAGTTTCTTTCAGCACATCTCCTGGTTTTCCTTTCCTTGCTTTCTCAGTCCTTTCATTTCCCTATTACAGACTTTTTTTTTTTTTTTCCTGATCACTCTGTTCTTTTCTTCTTATCCTTTAGAAGCTATCATGTCAGGAGAGTTTGAATAGGTAATACCCATGTTCATAAGAAGTAGGTTTGCATGGTACAAACTCTATGAATATAAAAAGGATAAATATCACCCAAAACAATTTAAAACACGCAAAAAAAAAAAAAAACCCTACAGAAAATACATCTGCTCACCAAGCAAAGATGTATAGTTAGTTTAAGACAACAACTTCAGGCAGCATATTTCTGCATATTTGGGCTATTTCAGTTCACCGCTTGCATATTTTATGTCAAGTGACCTGTCAAATGTCACGGAGAGGTGAACAGGGAATAGAGAAATGAGTCAAGGTGATGGATGAGTTGCAGACTTGATCATTTATTCAAATTATTCCCACAACGATTGAGTCTTGCTGATTGCAGACAGCATTTTGTCATAATCATTAGGAAAGGGCAAAGGTGTCAGGAATTTAATGGCCAAATTAGAGTTATTGAACAGTACCAAGTATGGTAATATTTTAAAAATACAAAGTGGAAGATAAAACTGTCTTTATCAGTGACCACCAACATTCAGGCCTCTCTTCAAATCTTTATCAGTCTCTTCAGGTCCTTTGCCCTAAAAGAAACCCCGCTTCTTACCCCCCTTCACTGGTCCTTGGGTGTGGGGGGCGGTGCGAGGGGGGCGGGGAGAAGAGGGGAAAAAATGCAGTCCTCATATATATTTGCATCCTCCTTTCTCTTGTTGTTATGTTTGTAGCCATTTCAGTGTGACAGACCCAGAGAACAGAGGGGAGACTGACGGAATAGTTGTGAAACAGCCTCCTATAGCGTCAAGGTCAGCACTGCCCCTGACTTTACTGGGGTTAAGATTTCCTACTTGGACTCAAGCACATTTATATAAAATCACATGCTTTTTTTAACCCATAAAAATACTGTAGCTGTGTTTGATAAAGGAGAGGAGACAGGATGGAAGGCACTGCCTGTGAAAGTAACATCTCTCTTCCCAAGCACCACAGGCTGTGTCCTGCTTGCTTTCTTCCAGAAACACAACTATCATTAAGCATGCTCTTACACTCCCCTGATTGAAGATAACCATGCTCTTACTAGCACCTCTAATACAAATGAAGTTGGTTCTCTAACATGCAGAGTGATAGAAGTTCTTCTTGCCTGGTTGAGGTTTAAAAAATAACTTTTCACCTTTTTGAAGGAAACAATAATATGAACTTGGTCCAAAGTTTCTGCAACAGCATTGGGCTATGCAAGTTGAGAGATACTGAAATGCCAATGAATTTTAGACATTTATCAACTTTAAATGTTGCTAGGAATTTAAGCAAAAATCTGCATTGTAAAAGATTTTCAGCCAAAATGAATAGTGTATGTTAATCAGATTTTCCCAAGAAGTTTAAAATGTGATAACATCTGAAAGGTCATCCTAGTAATTTGTTTACTTTCAGATATTGCAGTAAACAAGCAAAGGGAAAATTACATAAAAATACATATATGTAGCAAGAAGAGAAAGAGAACAATTTCTAATCACAAGTGCATTCAATCTTATTGAGAAACAAAGCTTGGAGTGCAGTTCACTAACTAGTTAGTACACTCAAATATTACAGGAAATTTTTCTGCTGTCATGAGGTATTTATAGAAATTTTCCTTTTCCTTCCTCTTTTAAACAGGATCAAGTAAACATTTCTTTCTAATTAAACATGAAAGTGCAATGAATAAATGGCTTGATTATTGAAAACCTCTATTAAATGTAAGAAGATTTCAAGTAAGTTCATATTTCTGTGACAAGTTTTGTGGTGGCACTCATAGAATGGATAATCCTAAACCTAGGTTCATCCTGTGTAGCTTTAGGCCCTTGACTGTAAGCACTAACAATGTTAGCCTTTGTTCACTCCAGATATTCACACAGACAAATGTTTATGGAGGATCATTTAAATCTATGGTTGGCATCAATTTGCTATATCAGCAAGTAGTATGAATTAGGATTTTTGTCACTGCTACCTGGAATTTCTGCTGTGATCAAAGAATTCATAATTGGGAAGCGAATGCTGAAAAAAGTAGACTTGGGTAAATGAATTGATCAGAGAATTACTAGGAACTTCTAACATTATGCAGCTGTGAAAAACAGATGATGTCAGGGTCCATATATTGAGACATTTCCAGGGGAGTTCAGAAGAACTGATGACATTATCAGAACTCCTAAGCAGCTGAAAAAGATAAATTCTGACTAAGAGAAGTACTGAGTAGGGCCACTGGTATAACAAGAATGAAAAGCTTTTGTTATGGGAGTATCCAAAATGAGTTTGAGTTTAGGATTGGCTAACATACTTCAACTCTGTGAAATAAAAATTAAACTCTGCTTTTGACCCCCAAATAATTTTAACATTTTACAGAAAAGTGTTAAGGTTATGTTCAGAGTTGTTTTAGGATTTCTTTCAGATTCCAACATTAAAAGTTATCACAGGTATTGAAAAGGCTCCTGCAGAGCTCTTAGCAATTATGTTTCTACAAGAGGTATAGAAGTAAAAAGGTAAAATGAATACTGACTGTAGGAATACATCAGAATCCAGTAACTTTATTATGACATGTTTTATGAGCTTTTCATTCTCAAGGATAATCTTAGCAACATGATAAAAAGAGCTTAAAGGACATTGATTTGTATTATGTTCAGTAGGGCTGGTGACTGGAAGTCAAGTCAATGTAGAATCAGCTTTTGAAAGCTAAATCTTGATAGGGTCCAAAGTAAAACATCAGTTTTTCATTCATCTCCTTTTGTTTGGCTAATCAAAGAGAGAGAAATGTAACTGCATTATGAGGCTGTATGTTTTAAGCCATAGGGAAACACTGAACAAGACAACTAGTAGCAATAATTATCTAAATTACAAACCAACTTCAAATGCCCCAGCTCCGTGTATTGCACTTATGGAATTTAGCATGCTTATACTATAGATTATTTTAACTATTATGTTGACTTAGGAACAAAGCAAAATTCACACACACTACTAAGCTTCTACTGTGTCAGATTCTGCTCTGACAGTCAAAATGAGCTTCATACATACTTTCAGGAAAATTCACAGCCAAATAACTAGAACACCAATAAAACAAAGAATTAGCAGTGAAAGAAAAATATCACCTGCAGTAAAAATGACAGTTGTTACTCTGTAATGGTGATTATTTAAGCACCTCTGCATCATATATCCTATTAATTATGCTGAATTTCCAGTTGAAGCATAATATGGAAAACAGCCCTAAAATACAGAGCACTACAAAAAATACAGAACTAAACAGAGGAATTTCTCTTGATTTTTTTGTAAGCTGCCTTTGTCTCTCTATAGGCATGTTTGTATTGTTGTATATTTGAGAGCTGACTTGCAACATACCTATTAATAGCAATAATAATACAGGAAAATCAAAGCCTACTGAGCTTTTTTGTGCTACTGCTTTTTTATTGCAAGAAATGATCTGTTTCCCTTTCCTGTTCTGCTTTTTCTTATCTCTTCTAAAATATATTAAATTATTGATAGGATTGCTTCTACATGAAAAACAATCTTCCTTTGTAGGGGAAATTGTTTATTAATTTATTTTTAAGCACACTCTGCACAGTGAGTTTAAAATACATGTTTCAAATTTTGATCTGTCTTACTGGTACAGATCAAAAATAATTCAGCAGAGATCCACAAAGAATTGGCATTCATAGTAGCAAAAATATCTGTCCCAGATTCTCCCGAGTGATTTACCACAGCTGCCAATCACTTTGTCTCTTCAGTGTTTAGGTTTAGTGACTGCACCATTTGGAGCTGCTCCAAATGGAGAAGCTTCTCCAAATGTGCCAGGACCAGAATAAATGCAAATTAACGTGGATGGTTTTGGTAATAAGGAGATAATGCCTGCCACCCAGGAAGAAGCAAGGACAGAATTAGCAGTGAACAGTATTTAATCTATTTTTATGTGTATGTTCTATGTTCAAAAATGTGTTGTGAACCCTTTCTAAGGTAACAACAATTGATAGATACAAGTTAGCTGGCATATATTTGATAGATAGTGAATTATTTATGTCAACCATCTTCTATTTGTGCTACATGATTGGTACTTGTCAGCTGATAGTTTTCAAATTATTGCAGATCAAATAACAAACATTCTACAGCTATGTATCTTTATATTTATGGTAAAATTTGTTAAACTATCTGGATGCAAAAGCATAAATCCAAAGCACCTATTGGCTCTTCTACTGTTTAAGGATTTGAACATTAACCAAACTTGCCATTTCTATCAGAAAATATCTATTTTAAATTGTTGTATTTCTCAACTGGCTTTATTCAGAAAAACTCTGAATTGTCTAAGAGAAAAAGGGTGAACCTGCACTGCAACTATACAGATAGCAGAACCAGACTCTTCTCAAAGGGACACACTAATAGGACAAGAGTCAATGAACACAAGTTGGAATATAGGAAATTCTGGTTAGATAGTAAGATTTTTTAATTTATTATTTATTTGTTTATTTATTTTATTAGAGGGGTCAAATGCAGGAACAGGTTGCCCAGGGAGGTTACAGCACTCCTCAGAAGTGCTCAAGAATTGACCAGGCAAGTTCATTAGCAACCTGATCTGTGACCCATCACCACCTGACCCACTGTGAGCCACGGGTTAGATTAGGTGCATTCCCAAACTCCCTTCCTGCTTGAACTATTTTAAGATCCTATGCTCACTCCTTCAGGGCCTGTTTCCTTTACACAAATGACTATTTGAACAAATGTTCTAACAAGGTGGTTATCTCCAAAACCTTTTCTTCTATCAATCTGTGTTGAAATAGCCAGAAGCCTGGCACAGACTTGGAGAGAAAGGGATTGTGTAGGTCATCCTCCAGCAGGAAAACAAGCTAAGAACTTAGTAAATCAGTTGTTAACATGTAGTTCATTAGAACAGCTCTATCCAGGTTATTTTTAACTTCTTACCATCTAAAAAAAAAAAAAAAAAAAAAAAGTCCGGGAACAAAGTATCATTGCTGGAAACTTTAATTTTTGACTTTGCCAGTTCCAATCAAAATTCTCATTTTCTTTCAAAGCTAAACACAGTAGAAACAGGGACTGCATGGGAATAAGGACACCAAAACCCCTCAGTGCATCTCCAGAAAAAAATAAAGATCAGATTCACTTCTGGTGTCAATCAGAGCAGATGGTGTAACCTAAAGAAGTAACACTTTTATCACAGGTGAGCTTCTGGTCCAGTGCAAAGTTAAGACATGAAACTTGTTTAGAAAAAGTAGAATTAATACAGCACTTTAGAAACATGACACTTCATACATTCTTTGGCAAAACTTCTTTATGGGCTGCATAATAATTCATCCTGGGTATAGTCCTGGAGGACCATGTAAATGCCTGTGGTAGGTCACATACAGCTTTCATAGAGATATTCTAGAGCTTGAAGCTTCAAGCCCTTCCCCACCATGGTTAGAAAACATTAAGCACAATCACAACACATGGCACTATAAAACTCTGGCTCTGGCAGCTGGGCACATCTGCAAGGTTGGGGTCACACAACAGGAGGTCTGTCATGAGAGTGGAGAGACACCTGCCATACCACCAGAAGGCAGCAGTTCTGTGGCAAGGGGAATAAAGGTATTTTTCTCTGATTATACAGCCCGGTATAAAGCTGCCTCACTCTTCCAAGGAGCTAAATCATAGGCAGAAACGAGCAGGAGCCTTTGCTGGATTTGATAGCTGTTGTGCTTGGTAGTTGTTTTAGGAGAGGGAACATCTGAGTTCAAGTGCATTGCTCCTGACTCAGCAGCATTTGTGGAATACAAGAAATCAAACTGCAAGTTCTGAAACTAAAAAATTATGACTTTGAGAGTACTTTAAACACTTCAGCTTCTCTTATCTACTTGTTAGTGCAGTTAACATCTCCTTCAACTGTATAAAAGTATGCATCTACTAGTGTCTTCATGACAGGAAGAGAACAACTTTATTTTCAGAGGCAATTTTTTAAATTTATTTTTTCAGTTGCATATTTTTTAATTGTGTGTTAACTAATTGTATATGCTGTGACATTAAAAAGAGATGGATGGGGAGGAAGAAAACCTTAGCTTTTCTATAAATGAAGTAGGCAATATGTGCACTCCAGTACTGCCCACAGGTTTCTCACCTAATGTAACAGACTCTGACACAAAAGAGAAAAGTCTATTAAATGTTCTTAGGCACCCACTTCGAAGTACTGCTGAAGTGGAAGGCAGGACAGCTGCTCAGCTGACTCCTCCTGGAGGCACTTAAAGGTCCCTAGGGGTTAAGATCTGCAGTGAGCATTTCCTAAGGAGCTGTCATGGCAACTATGAAACATAAGGTTGGGGTTCAGTCGTGCCAAATCTATTATTGCTCCAGAGTGGCTGTTTCCTGTCCTCTCTAATCTCAGTCAAGAGCCACTAAGAGATTCCATGCCAAGAATTCCATTTATACATTATTGTGCATTTGACTGTCAAAATAACATTCAGGGTTTGGATAAGCCACATGAGATTTGCTGTGTATTCTTGGGGGAGGGAAGTGAAGGAGGAAGCAGAGGAAAGTGCTTCCAACCCCATGGCTTTATATGAGGGAGGGAACTGGGTCATTAGATTTCCCACAGAGGTATGATGATTACTGAAGTCATGGGGATAGCCAATAAACAGAAAAAAGAAGGCTCATATTTCTCTTCAAAATAAAGAAGTAATTATATTTCAAGGGTCAAGAAAAGATTCTTTCCTGAGGAAGGAAAGAGAGGATTTGAGTTGAAACTTTAGGACATCCTGAGAAAAGGTGGAGGGAGAAACACAAGCAAAAATTCACCCATGTAACAAAATTTGCACTAGGATTCTAGTATGGAGTGTGTAATGGTAGTACATACCATTGTAATAGTAATAGTAATCTTCCTATTCAGTGGGCATATAGATGGAAAAATATCTTTAAGGACCATTTCACTTCAGGCACATATCAGATTTTCTAAACACTTGTAACTGTGCTTTTTCGGATTTCACAGATATTGCTTGTTTTTACCTTAACAGGAAGGATGATTTCAAGGTAAAGGACAATTTCAGGGTAAATGGCTAGCATCAAGGCATCATTTCCATACAGTGGTTACCCAGGTGTAAACCCTATTTCTTACAAACAACTATCAAGAGATGTTCCCTTGGCACAAGGGAAAGGATGTGACTTCAGATTGACACAGCTAAGCATCCTTCATGGAGGGCAAAATCAGCTCACCTGAAAGTAAATATTTACAATTAATTAGTTGAGTATATCCCTAAACTCCACTGAGGTCTCCATTTACTTCTATGAGAGTTTGGACATTCACCTGACACAGAGACAGGATCCTCCCCAAGATTTGCACTGCACAAGTGCCCCGTTCAGTAGCTGATGGAATAAACTTACTCTCTTTTGGCAGCCAACATTTGCTAAAAAGCTTTTTGGCACTGGCAAAGTGCCTTGTGATGAATATCAATAAAGTCCAAGGGCCCTTAGTGAATGTAAAACTGCAAACAAGCACAAGCCTACATAAATCAAATGTGGCACAAATATTCCCGAGCTAGTGGTGGCTGAGACTCTTGCAGAAACTGAAGCAGTTCCGTTGCTTTAGTGTTAGCCAGTCGGACTTTCCCTCTGGGAAGGTGCACTGGTGAGTGCGGTGCCACTGTAATACTGCTCCGTCGCTCCATGATTCAGACCCGTATTTATGCCTGGCACTGCACTGTCGTATAGAGACCTGTCAGTGCCAGCTCCAATGTGATTTTGTAACATGCCCTGTGTTTCTGTCAGTAAGTGGAGACCAAATCCCTAAATTTTGAAAGCTCTGAGCTGCTAATTCAATCCTAGTCAACCTAGGAGAGGATTATAGGATGCAAGGTAGGAAAAACTAATATTTTTCTAGCCATGCTATTGTACCCAATAGCCCTGGAGTTAGAGCCCATGAGAGTATGGGAGACTTACGATCATGTTAGGACATGTCTGTCTACCTGAATAAGAAGAATTTTGCCTTGGGAGAGAATTAATTTTCTCCTACTGAAAATTCACCTTTTTGTAGAAGACGCTTATGTATCAGTTTAAATAGATATGGGAACTCATCTCCCAATTGTGGAACCATCTGGCTGCTCAATAAATGAGAAACATTTCCTTCTTTTGCCCCTGAGACTGCTATCTAGGCCAGCTCTCTGTTGGCATAGTAGAGGCTTCTCAGCATGAGCATCAACTCCCTTAGGTCTCCACTGTGCAACCTTTTGGACTGCATGAGTCACTGCATATGTGCGTACATCAGGGCTTCAAACAACCTCCCTTTTTTGTCCATCATAGGAGGGGGCTATATGCAGCAGCTTCTCTTTTTCTGCACCTGTGCAACACATCCCAGGCACGCCAGATTTACTGAAGAGATATAGAATAACTACCTGGTGTAAAAATATCAGGGGTTTTGGGAATACCAGATATTCGCAAAATGGTGGTTTTGTATTTTTGCAGTGAATATGGTAGTTCCTAAAGTTCTGTATTTAAAAAACCCCTGAAAAGAATCTAAGAACTTCCCAGATCATTCAAACACAACCACATATTTACAAAATGACTACCAAAAAATACAGCCCACTCTTTCTACTTTGGGGACAGATGATGGGGTACGGATAGAATGGAAAAACACCGAGGAAAATTATTTCTAGAAGCAGGGTAGTAAGACAGTTCTTTGACCTCTAATTTGCTTATCCTGGAAGAGACAAAGATTGAACATCTTTTAACCTAGACGGGAAGTTACTTAGAATTTAGGTGTCTTAATATTTGCGTTATGACCTCGTCATTGTAGACTGAAGAATCAGATATACTTGCAGGGACATTGCTGTGGGATAATGTGTGCACATTTCCAGGTAGAAAATACATATTTTTAGTCTGACTTCCTAAAATAAAAGCACTCATTTGATCATGATCTGTGGTTTCTTTCAACATCTTTTGAGCGTATTGGCAAATTTCAGTTCAGCTTGATTTTGAAAAAAAGTGGCCTCAAAATAAATAACCAAACCAAACCAAACCAAATAAAACAAAAGTTCCTACAAGTTCTGAGAAATATTGCAAGTGGTCAAATTTATCAAAAGGCTCCATCAGAAATTAGCTTCTAACCTGCACAGGAAATTCGTAAGAGAAAAGGAAGGAAGGAGGGCTTGCAAATACTTTAAGCATCACAACCTCTTAAATCAGAGTATGCAGTCAAACTCGGGGCAAATCCCAAGAAAATGAAACTTCATTAGTTCTAATGCTAATGACACTACCTATTCTGTGAAGCAAAGCACTGGCCTGACCAGTTAGTAAAATGGATTAAGAATAGGCAGAGCAGGCATTTGAAAACGTCATTGAGCAAGTAACATGATCCTGTGATGAGAGTAGCTGGTTATTTGATGAATGCAGCAGTTCATATCAATTCACCACAGTACGTAACATGTATTTTAATGCAAAAAAGTAGAGTCAAATGCTGCATTCCAGCTCCAGCCAAACTCCTACTTACTTTGACAATTGGAACAGAGAAGACTTAGTTCTTGTGTGGTCTAATGCTATTTAAGTAGGATGTTGTGCCACTTTCTCATAAGCTAGAATGATCATTTGAACACGGAGGAATAATGAGCAGCTTATCTACAGAGGCTAAGGACAGATTTTAGGAAAAACAAAAATTGAGGAAGTGATTGTAAACACTAATGCGGAGAAGAATGTTTTGACAAATAAAACACTGGCACATTTTAATACTGACAGCAATGGAAACTTACCTCATCTCACCTCTATGTTTGATCCTTCTCACATTAACTTCAATAGGGCCCAATTAAGATATGAATGCAATATATGGGAAGGCCTGCAGTTATGACATTTTTGTACTACCCAGTTCACTTAAGCCAGTCAGTAGAAAGCAGTTACTTCCATTCAGCTTTTGACAAGTTGTTTTCTGTTTTGCTTCTGATCCCAAAGCAGCAGAGGCATTGAGGGACAGCAGATCCCAGGACTGCTTGCTAATTAGGAGCCCTATAAATGTAGGTCACAAAAACAAAAGCGAAGCTTTTCCGGGGGAAGACAAACATGTGATTTGTGAATGAAAAGCCAGGAAGTTTTAAAAGTGAAGCAGAAGTAAATTCAATCAGGCTCTTTTTACAAATGAAAGCAGCGAAAACTCCTTGTTTTTTAGAGGAGACAAGATTTTGTTAACTCTTTGTTCTGCTTGAAGATGACTAAAACTGAGTAATTTACAGTGTCAAAAACACCTTTTCTAGTGCTTATCAGAAAGAGGAATTTGTTTTAGAGATAATGAATGATGACAGGGCCAGTCTTTATATAGAAGTGATGGGAAAATTGGAGATATAGTAACTTCTTGTTCCCCTATCTGTCACTGAACAAAGCTTTGTTAAACGCTGCTGTATCTTGCTCCCTCATTCACTATGAAGCATATGTCATATCTGCTGTTGTTTGACCCTTCCGGTTCTTCAGATTTGGTTTTAATTGTGGGATGTTTTAAGGCTGTTAGAACATTTTAATACTTGAAAATGGGGGAAAACTGTGAGTTTTTCTTTTTTTTTTTTTTTTTTTTTGATTTAAAATGTGATATACCCACCAGCTTCTGAAGATGCAATTATTCTCTTCCCTAAAAAGAGTGATTATATGGCTGCTTATATGGCCTCACAGATGCTAAAAGTTATTCTAGAAAGGTTTTTTATGTTAGTAAGGACCAAATCCACACATATATGTCTGTCTTATTGAATATTTTCATATCTCATTGAAAAAAAATCTCTTTATTCTATCTGTTGCTTCACTGAAGTCAATGGGAGGATCTTACCTCTTATTTACATTCATTTAAACATAAAGTGTTTTACTACAACATGAATCTCATTCTAGAACCAAGAGAAAGGAAAACATTGGAGTTCCCAAAATGTATATTTACATCTACACATCAACATATATTTTTAAGCCCCATCCCTTCCTTTAAGAATTTTTAAGTCTTGTCTAAATTGAGTGATGAATGACAAGGCACAGCAGGGTATGTGCAATAGCAATGCACTTTAATGAGAATGTATGGTATATAAATCACCAAACCCACCAATTAACCTTCAGGTTAATTTTTTTCATCTTCTCAAACTTAATAAATGCTTGTTTTTTGTCGTCTTAACAAGTGGCAGAGAATAGAATTATAAAAATATAACATTTTTCAATGCCCTTCATGGGAAGTCTCACTTGTCACAGTACTTTCCTCAATAACATAAAATATTTACTGTAAAAAATATTAGTATAAAAAATAAAATAAAATAAAATAAAATAAAATAAAATAAAATGTTATGACTGTTTGTTTACATAAAAAAAAGTCCCTTAGCATTCTTTCTGGAGCCAAGTGGTTGCAGGTTGTAGTACATGGCAACTGGATTTCTTTCCCTGCTACACCACAGCCTGTGATCTTGGGAAAGTTTCCAAATACCACAAATTAGCATTTAAATTCTATCTAAGTCCAAAATCGTGACCTTCAAAACCCACTGCTCAGCTTCTGCCAATGCTGGGGCACATGCTCAGATTGAGTGATTATCTCCCATGTCCTAAGTTGTAACTGGAATTGGGCTCTGCATGAAACGTAATAGAACTTTTTCTTTCTTTCTTTCTTTCTTTCTTTCTTTCTTTCTTTCTTTCTTTCTTTCTTTCT
>VWPW01030059.1:441287-668769 GCA_013389825.1 Crypturellus undulatus
TCCTTCCTTCCTTCCTTCCTTCCTTCCTGTTTTTTTTTTAATGAATCAGAGGAGAAACTCTGCCTTATTCAATGATTCAATGTCTAGAGTTCTCATCCTAAAGCAAAATACCTCATTCCCTGAAAATGCCTAAATTCAAGATGTGCTGGAGATGTGCTTATCCATTACTTCTATCACATAGCCAAACAGCCATTCCTCCGGCTGTTGACAGGAATGTGTTTACTTCTCAAAACTGGGTGTCCACATCATATTCCCTCTTCCACCCATAGAATTTGCTTTTATAAGGATCCTGCTGGCTGAATTCATACAATACTTGCTCATATACTGCGAGTTACACATTTAATAGTTGCCTTTAAGCCTGATTCTAATCTGCATTACATAGGTAAACAGGTGGAGACAAATAATATTTTCCAGAAAACCAGAAGGAAGGAAGAAATTCATGACAATGACATTTGCAGAATGGTTTATTTTAGTATAATATATATATATACATATATATGATTTATATGATACATTAATAGGAATATATGATTTATATGATACATTAATAGGAATATTTTGCCTTCTGAGTTCTCTTAATGAGGAAAAAATTTAAAATTTTGGCAATGGGAGAGAAATAGTTTCAACTGTTAAGAGAAAAAGAAAAGCCATTTCTCTAACATGTAGAAATACCATGTAAATAGAAATCTAATATGTGATAAGGCTAATATGGAAAAAAAAGAGATTTCATTTCTGGAGGAAAAAGCTCAGAAGATGAACAAAAGAATCCCTTTTTGATGTTGTTTAACACAGCAAAACACCAAGGAGCATGAGTAAATTTGCTCCTTGCACTTTCAGGGCATTTAATTGAGTAATATGTTTTGAAACAAACTATCAGGTTTTAAATGCAGAACTACACAAAGTATTTTGAAGGATTAAAGTACAGCAGCAATATCATCCAAGTTTTTTTCTGGAAATTTTCACTGTTCATTCTGAGTGAAAATATATCACATAAGAAGTCTGCTCTTATTTCTCCTCCTCTTTCTTTCCTTCACATTCATATTTCTTCTCAGACCAGACCAAGAGAAATGTTATCCATTTTCCCTCCCAGATTCTCAGCCATCTCTCTCCTGTCCTATGCTTTGATCTGTTACTGACATCTTCAATCATTCCTTAAACACAGAGCTTCTATTTCTTTTGAACCCTAAGTTGAAAATAAACCGAAGTTCAGATTGGACTTTGGCAAACTATTTTCTTTGTTAGAAGTTAATTCTGGATCTTCTAGTAGTCTAACTGGGATTTCTTTTCTTTTTTTTTTTCCCCTCATTCTTTCCCTTACCACTCATTCCTAGATGTCCATCAGGTTATGAGGAAACTGGTTTAAAATTGATATTGTAACAGGTTTAAGGATAAGTAAATAATAATAAAAAAACACTTTTTATTTCACAATGCTTCCAAGTTTCCTTTCTATTTAAGAAAATACTTGAAATTCTGTTAGTACAGTTTCACAGTTTAGCTGGTTCTGTATGAAGTCAGAGAAAACTATTAATCTCTCTTTAACATCCACAAAACTCTTAGGTCTTGATCACCCCTTCCCAGAACTTTCCTCATTCCACATGTTCGAGATCCCTTGGGGGACTGCAGCAGAAATGCATGTTTTAGAAATGAGGTAATTGCAGGAGTCATTTCAATCACAAAATGGGCCAAATAATTAGAATTTCATCTGTGTTTGACTTTTCATTGGAATATATGGGAGAAAAAAAACTGCTAAAGAGAAAAAAATTGTTTTAGGTCTTGCTTCTTCCTCAATGACTAATGAGGTATTTTGCATGTTTGTTTTCATCAATACATGTAAGAGTTTGTTTCTTAACATTTATTTATTTGTTTACCCTCTCCCTTCAGTTGTCCCTCAGAAATCAACTCAGGGGCATCTTGATCAAGGAAAGACAAACACACAATTCAAGTCCATTAGAACTATGTGCTAAAGCTGGTATTCAAACACGGAATGCTATGCTGAACTTGAACATTTCTTCCTGAATCACAGAGAATTAACCTTTTTCACTTTTTAATATTATGTCCCTATCTAAGTCCCTGTCTAATATTAAGTCCCTATCATCCAGATAGTAATAATGAGATTTCTGAAATTGAACAAAACAAAAACAAAACAAACAAAGAAAAAATGAAAGTCTAAATAAGGTAATGATAAGTGTTTGTTTATGCATAACAGAAAAACAGCTATAAAAATAATAGCTGAAAAAAATAACTAAACACAGAATAAAGGCTTAAAGATACCAACTTTAGAATGACTGTTTGTGATTTCAGTGTTAAAACATAAGAATAAAAAATATTTCACATCTAGACATGAAAAACCAATGCAGCCTTGCCTTATAACTGTCTATCATCTAAGACATTTTCTAATTCTACTGAAATTTTGTAAAATGCTGTGCAAACAACTCAAACATTGCATCACTTCCTAAACTTACAAAGTGTTAATTCTATTGAATTTGTTAAGGACATCCTTCCTAGTTTCAGCTGAAGATTATATTGCTAAAATTTCTGTGCTGGGATGCTAATATTGACAGCTTCTCAAGAAGAAGGGATTAGGAAGCTTAAGGGATCATTCCTGAGTTCCTATCATTGACCTAACCTTGTTCTAATTATTGATTATAACTTCTTTTATTTTTTTAGCTTCTTTTTGCACCCAATTAACTAGATATATTTCACTTAAAGGTGTTGTTCATATAGGAGCGATTATTTTGTGGGATACTCTTGACATAAACTCTTCAAAGATGTCCTTTTTAGTACTACAAGGAGCCCAGAGTAAAACTCTTTGAGGCATTTGTTGCATATGATTTATTTATTACTTTCCTTGCTTACAGAAGGATACGGAGTAATGTTTTTGTTTTCCACTCTGAAATGTTTATGCTGAATGTCAATTAAGGGGGTATAGTCTCTAACAGGACATGTCCTGTTATGCCAGACATTTAGTTAATCCCGTATTAATAAAATTTACTAATTCCTGAATTCACATGAGCTCTTCACCATGAATATCTGTATTTGCAAGCAGTGACAATGACACTATTTACACCAGACAAAATTTTCTCACCAGCAGGAATTTACTCTCTAGTCAGTCAGTCAAGTTCTACATAGATAAATAATTCCATATGGTTTTCAATGTCTTATTTAATTTGATGGGTATATTCTTTGATACCACAGCAGAATAAGAGGACATATAAATTGCTATGTAAGTCAAAGGCTGAAAAATGACTAGGCCTTTCTGTGAGGAGTATCTGAGTTACTACACAATTGTAAAAATCACCATATGTATGTTTTATATTTAGATAAGGAAAGAAAGATACCAAATAGTTCTATATAGAAGATACTTGCCACTAAATCTCCAGAGAGGGAAGCTTGGGGTCTAAACTGTCTTATGAGAGGGCATACAAAATTCCCAGCTCAGCAAAAGAGTCAAATTTAAGTTCAGCTCAGAAGACAGTTTAGAAATAGTCCTTGTCACCTGAACACTTCTCTATGGCCAATTAGGATGTTTCCTCTGTCCAAGATTTCCAACAAAATGAAAGCACAATATGAATGTAAATCTGACCTGTTGTACAGTATAAATATCTAATTAGCTCTGTTTCTATCCCGGAGACCCTGAATTGGGCAGTTGTGTAAATCCCAGATGTATCTTTGCATTTCTTTCATATATATTTTATATAAATACACACACACACACACACACACACATATATATATGTATATATATACACACTTTAACACATAAGCTCTAGAGTTTTCATATTCCTGTGAAATTTTTCCCACTTTATTGCTAAGTCCCAGTTTTTTCCAGAAGTGGACTGTGTCTCAGCTTCAGTTTTTTTCACCTGTCTTTGGCAAGGTGCTTCCTTTAACCATTTCTAATCTGCTATAATATAGATTTTAATCACATGAAGTTTTAAGATCAATAAAAGCTCTCCTTGATTTGATATCAAAAAGGAATTGAGCACATGGATGTTAAAATGAAATACAAGGAGCTTGTTATATATACATATAGCTATGTGATCTTGGTATATCATATTTGCATTCTTAAGCCCTGCTTAGCACTAAAGTAGACGGGGAATGCACTGGCATCAGTTACTGTTCTCAGTGTCATCTCTGTGCAGTCAAGGCACTTTACATAAGACAAAGGTATTATGGTCCTCCTGCTGCAATGAGATGATTCAAATGCTTAAGAATGAGTGTGCTGCGGGCCTGACTTTCCACTTCATCATGCCAGCTTGAAGCTGATATGAGTCCAGGGGAGTCTTTAATGACATGGTACTAACATAAGGCAGTGGAAAACTAGAGGAATAAAAAAAGGGGCTATGGAAACTGTAACATTACCCCGGACATTGAGAGCAAATTTCAAGCTAGTTTCCCGATTGTCAGAAATTGGAGGAAAAAAAAGGCACTGAAATCAGTCAACCTGACTATCAAAATTCTGCCTTAATATTAGCAGAGTATAGATAATTCAGGTGTTTGGAACATGTCATGCCATATTCTCCTGCACAAAAAGAAGCACAGCACTATCATTTTGATAATAACTGTCACAAGAATGTATTGTGAACACACTCAAGTGGCCTTGAGATAGGTCACCTAGATGGTCTCCTAGAAGACAAGCTGCTCTCTCTAAGTTTGTTGCAGTCTGCAATGCGGCAGATAGATACTACCTCCCCTTCATCAGTTCAGAGGTTACTACAAAACATTTTTCATAATTCCAGTGGAATATAAATCAAAACAGTTTCTCCTGACTTTCCCGAACACATTTTCTTAAGTCCACTAATAAGAAAATAAGCTGAAATATATGCCTATTTATGACTAATAATTAACATAATTATTAAAATGTTTGGCAAATAAAGAATGATGATATTGACAGAAAAAAGTTATACATCCAGTGGAATTTTATGAAGGAAACATAAAATTAGGAAATAGATAGTGTACTTCATTCTCAAATGTAAATCTGAGAAATTACATAGGTACTTTTGAGTATCCTGATCCATCTTTTGATAGATGGGGATAGGTGAGCTTGTGTATACAGTATAGTAACTGCACAGTATAGTAGTATAGTAAAGATTCAAAGTAAACCTAAGATGGTTAGCATAACAATTTCTCCATGTAAACTGTCATATTTACAAGCTCCATTCGATAAGGTGATTATTATCTGTAGTTTATTATCTTTTCCAATATTATCTTATTAGCCATATCAATCCTTTAACTTGCCATTGAAGTTAGTGAACTAAAGGCAATCAGCATATATCATGAAGTCTCCAGCACATTACGGATGTAAGAGCTTGTAGTATGTATTTGTTATTATCAAGCTCTCTCTAAGTCCATTGGGACTCAATGCAGCAGCAACTATCTCCTCTTTTCCCAGATGTGTTTGCAGAGGATACAAATAAATATAGGAGAATTACAGGCCTCTCATAGTCACTGTTAAAGAAATAGATTGGATGTAGTTGTATTTTAAATTTGGCATTATTTCTAGACCTGACTCAGAATTACTGCAAGAACCTTGTTTACAGAGATGAAAGCAAATGATTCACTCTGTGTTATTTTGTTGATCCAGCTGCAGGGCTGAATTAGACAACAGACTTCTAGAAAGACAGAAAAGTGTAATTTTATAGCAGACGGAGTGTAACATGCCTTGGATACACCAAGATGACTCACAATCTTGCAAGTGAGAAGTAACCCTTGTCCCAGCCAGTAGACAAGTTAGTAATGATTAATCAAGCATAGAAAGACTGGGTGACTGTAGTAAAACACATACTAAACCAATACTGAATACTTTCGGAAGTACTTGTGAGTTTTCAAATATAATTCTCATTTCTTTTTGTTCCTTTCACCCATCCCTTGTCAATGCTGTACTTGCATAGCAGAGAATGTCACCATAATAAAGACTAGCAGAAATTTAGTTTCAAAATAATATTTACAAGGTTTTAAGCAGATTTGAGTTCAAAGTGCTTGTCAGCTTCGGATCCAGAAATGATTCAGAAAACTACTTATTTCACTAACTACACTTTCTCAGTTTTATTTCATGCTGCACCTGTTTATTGTCTCCTCTTCCAACTCTTATTATATTGAAAACATTAGAAAAGTATAAGGTTTCTCCTAACAGATCTTGAGAGCATTGATCCAAATGAAAAATGTGGCAAAGAATCTAAACAGTACCAAATAACATATGAACACTCTGAACCTGTAGCTGAAACATGTCACACTGGCGATTTCAATGATCAGCAAAAAAGTTCGGAGATCAGGTCTTGAGCAAATCATAGAGGTAATAAGTTTGGTAAAAACATCATAAAAATCCTTGTGTTTTTGCAGCTAGGTAGACATGAGGAAACAGCAATCTATTCATAGCTATGGGCAGATGGTTTCATAGATTGGTGTCCAAGAGCAGAAAAAGCAGTTCAGTTTGTCAGAGAAGATATTTATTGTGAATTATTCACTCTGCTCAAGTAATAAGTGGGGTCAGAATAGAACAAAATAATACATTGATTTTTTCTTTGCAAAAAAAGCCAACATGTGAATTGCTACAGCAAGTATTCATTCAAACTATTGCAGCATGTCCACAGACCAGCTGCATGCCCCTCCAATGAAGTTACAGTCTCATTCCCTGATTCTCGGATATCGGGTCCATAGTTCCTAGACTGCTGACACTCAAGTCCTATCTAAGCCTTGAAGGTGCTTAGAATCAATTTGTTCATCCTTTTCAGTGCACAAAGTCCCTCTGAACTGGCATATCATTTACTCAGAGATGTGTTGGTTGAGTGGATAAGATTC
The DNA here is from genome assembly GCA_013389825.1 of Crypturellus undulatus. NCBI lineage: Eukaryota > Metazoa > Chordata > Aves > Tinamiformes > Tinamidae > Crypturellus > Crypturellus undulatus. The sequence goes on from VWPW01030059.1 coordinate 448,086, forward strand.
CACACTTCAGTGCCAGTCTATAAAGAGCATGAGGTACCGTAAACCGACTTAAGCTGCTTAGAGAAGCCTGATCTATCAGATGTATTCTGGTCATACACTGAGGTCCGCACAATAGACTGACAAAATAGACTAACATTTAAAACATAGAAAACCTGTATTCTTCTCCCATTCTTCGACCCACAGTTGTTTTGAATTCATAGTTCTCATTAAAAAAATAAAAATAAAATAAAAAAAGGAAAACACCTCACACGAGGCTATAGAATAGTTTGAAATGAAGATTAGTGGTAACTGCAGAAGGGCATGAGAGACTTATGGCACTTTATCATAGAATCATAGAATCATAGAATGCCTAAGGTTGGAAGGGACCTCCAGAGGTCATCTAGTCCAATCCCCCCTGCACACTTTAGGGCACTTGAGAAACTTCTAGTGATGATATATGGTTCACGAAGGTAGAAATGGAGTGGTTTAGAGTAGGATAGGTTAGGGTTCACTGTATGCGTTATATGAAAGTGTCCTATGTCACTGAAAATGAGTATTGTGCACTTTCTGAAAATGTTACTTAGTCAAACTGACTTGTAAACATCTTGGTCTCTATTGGTGTCACTACTTCTAGTACTCTTGCTAAAATGACTAATTTTCAGTCAAAGCCAGGTGAAATTATCCTAACTGAAGATTCACAGTCTGGTTCCTTAGTAATCTATCTACTTCTTAAAAGAACACAGTGGAAGTTCCCAAAGAAGAAATAAAGGCATAAAGAGAAACAGGACAGCAATGCTCAGTATCTAGTCCTGCTGTAAGTGGGATAACTAAAAGAGACTGCTAAGACCATGAGTCATAATTTGATGTTTAGGCATCTAGAATTCATTTCTTCCTCTCTGTGCATGTTTCCTTCTTCATGAAGGTTGTCCAAAGATGTGCCCTTTGAACACCATAAAAATAGTAAATTTTGAGATTATTTTGATCTGCGGCAATGGCAAAAGTGTTCAAAAATTCAGTATGAGGAATTGTGAACTGCTCTGGTTTGAGGTTTTTTTTGCACAGACTTTAGTAAAAAGAAATACGTAATATATTAGATAGCATCACAAGCTGGACAAAATACTTGCAAGAAATAGGCTATGATAAGGATTTCATGTTACTTTGAGTATATTGCCCCACAGGCTGAAGTTCTGTACTTTTAAGTATCTTGTCTAAATGGAGATTACAGTTAGAGCACTGACAGCTGCCAGGATTTAAACTATATAAATGAAATTTTAGACATTCAAATTACATTTCTGACCACATCCCATAGGCCCAAAGTATAAAATCCTGGCTACAGGACATAATTAATTTCCAGTATATTTTAGAAGAAAATTCTATTCATGTCCAATATATGTCTAGCCTTTCTACTCTGTAAAGTACATCAAAATACCATCTATCGTCATTTAAGATGCACCAAACTCTAGTGAACCGGACATTTGGAGTTATACAGCAGGCTACTGTTTGACCTAGTTTCACTAAAAGCCTGAAACTGCCCATTACCCACTTAATGATGAGTAACATGAAAAAATGAATCCAATCTACCTCACAGAACTTGAAAAACAATCCAGACAACTCTCAGCCAAGGAAAGCAGTTCAAATTAATATGCCAGACTCCAGCAATTGAGGAGTTGGCACACACATTTCTTCTGTCCCTACTAGAGGTGCCAGATGCTACTAAGTCCAAGATGTGAGGTGGACGTCTGGGTGAGGTAGTGCCGTAACTCAACACAGCTGAGTTCACCAAAGCCTTCCTTCTAAGGTCCAGAGCTTTTCAGTCATGTTTCAAAAGCAAAACAGGAGTAGCAGTGGGGCAATCATGCCCAAGTCAACAGGCCATGCAATGCTTACTGACTTGAGCTTAATATTTCACTCACCTTGATTGCTGTTTTTTGGGGGTGGTTCAGTATCCATTAGCCTGGGTCTACACTTCACTTTATTACAGCCTGAACTGTACACACTTAGCTGCAAAGTGGTAGAATTAAGTGAAATGTAAAATTAAGTATATAAGGTGAAACTCCGTTCCTTTCACCACCATAAGGAAAAAGAACTTCAGAAGCTCCTTAAATATCTTCATACGATGGTACATGAGGTTCAAGGCATGTTTAAATCACTGGACAAATCAAGGTCTAGCATTGATGACAACAGATGGTTTATCCTAAATTTACACTAGTATAACCGAAAGCAGAATTTGTTCTGGGTTGTCAAGTAGGTATAACAATGAATAAAACAGTGCAACCAGTTTAAAAGAAAAATGCTCATTACTGTGAGTAGAACACCATCACAGCAGAAAAATGCCAGCACTTACTGCAATTTATCAGCTATTCCGAATAACACAGTAACGATACATGGCTAAACAGAATAATGCAAAATGATAGCTCCAATCCACATGACTAAATTACAGTTCTTCCCTGTCTTTATCACTCTACCTAGTTGATATTTTACTGAATAATTTCCACATTAAGAGTGAAAAAAAAACTAGAAAGAATTGTAAAGTGTTTCCCATATGATAATTTATGCATACATGAGTTGCACTGGTTCTACCTAAAAGTATAACATAAAATGAAATGAAATGAAATGAAATGAAATGAAATGAAACCTTTGGTTTAAGAAATACTGTCCTAAAGAAGTAATCTCTAACACTGCCCATTTTTGAGTGGAATGATTCCAGACCGACACTGAAAATCCCAGTCAAAGCACATAGTTTTGCAGTAGACTCATCTGGATAGTTTCTTAGCCAAAACAATTTCAACAAAAAGACTGGTTCCAGACATACCATATTAAATAGCCTCTGAATTGGCAAAGAGTAATGCATACATTCCATCTGAGAGTCTGCTATGGGTCCGGTCAGTTGAGGTAACGTAAGTTCAGTTTCACAGCTAAGAACTATAACAGAGTTTCCAGCGAAAGATTGGCAAAGTAGTCCTTTTGTGGATTTTTTGTTAAGGAGCATAAGAAAATGTGACTAGATAAGGCAAAAAAAAGAGTAATATACTATTTCAGACTCTTTAAAATTTCAGAAACAAGAGCAGTGGGAAAGTTGGATGAATGATTACTGTAAAAGCCAAAAAAAATAAGACTACTTAATTTTATTGGCAGACGGGAGTATAGGGTCATCGTAGTACATGATCCTGGTTTTCTCCTCAATTATGTCATAGTTCACATTACTATAACTTCACTTGCTCTGTGTGAGTTACTCAGGGAGATTTAAACTAGTCTGTCTTCCAACAAGCAAAATAGGATCAGTCTTCACCTTCTTAGACTGAATTATTTTTTACTTTCTCCTGTCCGCTCCTCTCCCCCACAACTGTGGTACATTTCCCTCAGTTTGAGTATTACTCCTTCACACAGCTGTTCGGGGACTTTGCACAGCGCATCTGGGCAGGATGGTGGGACAGAGGGTGCAGAGCACGGCCAGGAGGAGGTGGCCAAAGTTGGGACCAGCTGGCCAGCGCTGTAGCTTTCCTGAGGAGGGTAATTCCTTGTAAAAGGTGTAGAGAGGGGCAGAAAGTGAGGGTAGGAGGAGCCTGCCACTGGCCCCTGCACAGGAGACAGGAGAGACAGGAAGGGTGCGAAGAGGCAGTGATTTGGCTTAGAACTCTCTCCTCGCTGAGCAGGCTTTTTTCTTTTCCTATCATGATTTGAAAATCCTCTACAGTTCTTACTCTTTCACCATCAATTTAGAGCATCAAGAAAACAAACAAACAAAGAAACAAAACTTGACCTGTCTTATGCTCTACTGCATTTAATTTAGTCAAGTTTAGCCAGCTGGGCTTGATGGTACTGTTATGTGAAACTTTTGAAACAAAGCAGGAAACCTTCCAGTGTCCACAATGCCTTTCAGCCAATATCTGGGAAAGCTTAGTACCTCCCATTGTATATTCCTTTTTACAATATGAATCAGGGCCAAACTATTTTTTACTCAGCAGACTTCTGCATTGCAGATTTCCTCAGTATTTGCAGAACTAGAAGCCTAGACTATAAAATAAATGACATGTTCCAGTATTTCTCATTTATTTTGAATGTTTTAATTGTACTATCAACAGTAATACCTACAGAACAGTGTTGCACAAATTTAGACTCTCAGATATGAATGCAGGTGCACATACTGTGCGTTTATTCTGCTAAAAAAAAACCACACACACAAAACAGCAGTATTTCAGGCATCAAAATAATCTAGACAATATTTGTATCATTAATAGTAAAATTGAAGCCAGATCTATTGATGCTCATAGGTGACTCTGGAGAATGATAATCAGAAGAGCAGATTTTTTGCCTACTTGCCATAAGAGTTTTTCTCTAGGGTTTGAAGTGGAGACCAAGTGAAGGAAAAGAAAGAAGAGCAGCCCTGGTGTGTAGATTGATGCAGATTTCCTATTCCAAGTGAATCTCAAGGACAGTGAATACAGCACAGTCATTTGAGTTCATGTAGTCTGAGCGAATTCAAACATCATAGCTTGTGTGGCATAGCGAACAAGTCTACTCATGTGAAAACATATCCCTGTGCCTCTAAAAGCAGCACAGAGGTGGCCTCAGTTCACATCCTTCCTATTGTAACCCCACTTCCACGGTCAATGGGTCATTACTTCAACACTGATTTCATTTTGACGAACTATCAAAATCAATTCTTTTTGTTACAAGATCTCATACAGAAATGTGACTGGGCCTAATGCTGACAATGTTTGGAGGGCTATTAAAAGAAACAGGAAAGAAAAATACATGGTTGTAAATTACAACTGTTGACTGCTGGCTCTTCAGTGGCTCATGTGTTTTTTAAGGTCAGAATCTGTGTATCAAATGTCCACAGCTATAGATATCATTAATCAAAATTAGCTTCCACAAATGGTAGCACTTTTAGTTTGGAGGCAGATATTTTACTGGTATTTGCAGATTGAGGATAGTTCTGTAAATCTGTATATCTTTGACAGGTAAAATGCAACATAGCTTGCTTTATGTACCTCATACTCATCCTGTTTTTATTGATATAAAGAATAACTTCATTATGTCTTAAGTGTAATTCTAGTGCCTTTCAAAAAAAAAAAAAAAACAGCTGAATGATAATAGACATTAGAACAATTTGAATGACAGAGCCTTTCAGTTCATCAAAAAAAGATTGACAAAAATTTAAAAATACACAGCAGAGTAAAGGATCCTACAGTAGCCAAAACTCATAAACACCATGAAATCTAAAGTCCTGTGACTGATCTCCATCATGGCGATTACAGAGTTTTCCTTGCCACGAGGTGGTACAGACTGATATCCCTCAGGACGGGGAGATTGAAGGCCAGTGCTCAAATTGCATCCCAACAAGGAAGGTAATATCAAAAAGATCATTCTTGAATGAAAATAGCAATAACATTTAGGTTTTGCTAGGCTGGTGTTTAAGGCATGCTCTGAATTTGCCTAATGGATCACTTTGTTAAGTTAGAAAAAGTTTAGGTACTTCACTAAAAAGGTCAGAACTACTTAGCCAGTTCTGCTAAGCAAGTGCTCGTGCTCTCAGTGCACAAACTGGGACACGTCCACACAGGCGGAGAGAACTTGGAGCTCTCCTAGGGGCTGATTTCAGGTGTTACTGGAGAAGCAGTCTGTGCAGTCTGATGAGACTTAGACTCTATAACACTGACTGATTTCCAGTCTTGACAGAAAGTCAGTAACCTAACCCCGAACTTGGACTCTCAGTTTATTTGGGTATTTTGATGTCAAAATGTTCTGGTAAAATTAGTTCTTAGAATCAGGTGAGACGGAATGATGTAAAAATCCCACATGTTTGAAAAAACTAAACTTCAGAGAGCTTGAGTAGCAGAGACACTGGGTTTATACTTGTAGAGTAGGACTTTATCACTCCTCAGTCCATTTAAATCGTCAGTATCATATGTCTAAAACATACATTCTGAAGAGAGCTATACATTCATATCATCCTTGAAAACTGTTTTTAGATGGCTTTCTTCAACTAACCTTGTAGTGGGCTGGTTGTCAAAGCTTCTGCCACTCCAGGAAAATGGAATAATCCAGGGTAATCTATTTCCAAAGTAACAGCTCATTTAGCTTTAAAATTGGCACTTAAAAGTTGGCATAAAATGTAAATTAAATGTAGTATATGAGCAAATGATGCTACTCTTATAATTTGATTTTTGTATTGGTCCCAAGGTTGGCATTTTTATCCAAATCATAAATGCTCTTTTTCTTTTAAAACTATGATTTTCAATTTCATTTGTGGCATTGCTTTGAAAGAAGGGAAACATCACCTTCGCTGCAAATTCACCTGAGAGTAATATGACCACCAATCATACTAGCTTGGAAAGACCAAGTAAGATTCCAAAGCTAGGGAAAAAGATAAAAGAAATTAAATTAAGTAGTGCTAGAATGGAGCAATAAAGATTAAATGTGTTCTCAGTTGCTGTGTTACCCATTTCTAAATTTTTATCTAAAAAAGGTTAAAGAAATGAATCACTTCACAGCAATTTATTTCAGTTTAATGTTTTTTAAGCTCAAACACAGAGCAACTAATTTTATTCTGTCACTAAAGAAAATTTTTAAAAGATATTATCATTTCTACTTAATGACTCTTAAGAAGTTAAATTAACATTCATGATTGTCATGTCCAAACAGACTGTATGATTTAATTAGAATCACGGGGGTTTTGCAAAACCCATATAGTAAATAAATTCATAGGTTGGTGTTTAAAATTTTCCCAAACATTTTGAGTTGGAATTCAATTAAATTTCATCGAATAAACTTAGTCTTAACTGAAATAAGCTGAAATTAAACTGAAATTAATTAAAATAATTCTTAGGGAAAAATAATTCTGGGAAAGTGGGAGAAATCTTAATCGCTGAAAGCTATCCTCTGGGGAAAAACCCTCAGTTGTTGATAAAACGATGAAATAATAATCTGGATGAAACTAGTGTAAATTCTAACTATGGATGTCATATATAATAAGACTTTCTAAGAAAAATGAAGACCTAATGTCTTAATAGTCTCAGACATGAACAACATATTTCCCTGGGTAGTGGGGACGTGTATTCTAGCGGATCTGCTCTGAACTACCTCTCCCAACAGGCAACATGCAGCCCAGGGTCACCTACATGCTGGTGTTTCTCTCCTGCTCCTCCAGCCCTTGGTAAGGCAGCTCATCAGCAGATCACAGATCTAGGCTGCCCATGGGCCTGGCACAAGGGAGAACACAAATGCATAAGGTACAAATACTAAGCTGCTAACGCAGGGGTCAGAAGCATGGTATTGAAGCCATATGGCTTGCATGAGGCTTGCCTGAGGCTTGACTATGAAAATTTTCTCCTAAGGTTTTCTTCACTGGTACCTCTCTGGAAAATTTGTTGAAATAAATTAAAAAGTAAACTAAAAAATAAACTAAAAAATATGAAATTCAAATAGTGGAGCTAAAATGAAGTAAGCTGTGATGTGGACATACATTCCAGAATTATATGCCTTAACCTGATTTCAGGTTTTGTATAAGAATGGCCAGCTCAGATATCCCAGAGGGGACAGACTTTTGCTGATTGTGCTGGATGGGGCCATCCCCACCCATCACAACACTTTGTCTACACAACACATTCTGCTGTAAAAGCAATGTCAAACTTCCCCTCAGATTTCGAACATCTTGCAATATTTTAACTGATTTTATTGTTTTCTGGGCTAATTTTCAATGCAGATCAATGACAGAGCAAATTTTCTTAGTAGCTGCAAAAATGGGCTTCAAAATCAACCACTGTAACAGCAGCTCTTACAGGAAAAACCTTCACAAGAAGAAAAAGATAAAAGGCATTTCACTGAAAAGAGGAATTAATTCCAAGCAACCCATCTTTTGCTTCAACAGCCAACAATTTAATTTTGAGCAACCCAACATTTGTCTTACAAATAGAAGATCCCAATGTTTCCAAATGTAGCATGAGGGTGTGAGATTCCTTAAATTAAATTAAATTTTAAGCATAGGAATGAGAGTCAGCACTAATGCCAAAAAGGAAAGTCCAGAAAACAGAAGAGTGACAGCAGAAATGAAAATGTTACCAGCTAATCAAGGCAAATGTCACTTGAAACATGAGTTTGCTCCACCACAACACATCAGGTGCCCACTCCTCTCTTTCCTGCAGCACATCACCAGTTCAGTTATGCCACTGAACCTCTAAGGTAGCTGGGCTGTAGATGAGATAATTTAAATGTTCGTTTTACAAAACAGTAAAAAAATCAGAAAATGTACTTGTTACCTTGATCCTGCAGGATCAATTAGTTCAGGTGAGTTTTCATGATGATCTGATTATTCTCCTTCAGTACCTGAACTAACTTTCTTACTGCCGTAGACTCTAATTTTGGAAAGGATCCTATTCAATATGCTTAAATCTCACTGAAGATGGGCAGATGGTTAAGTACTTTCCTGATCAGGCGTGTGCATATGTGCTTTCTCAGAATGATGTCTTAGATCATAACTTATTTGCAAAAAATATTATTAACTCTCTGGCATGTTCTACACGTGATAAATAAATAAGGATAAATATTTTTCTGTTGCTTGGTAAAGAGGATTTTTGGGGCTATTTTTTCTTTGCTATGCTCTGAATATAGCTTAAGTGTATTTTTTATGTTTATTTTGAGGTTAACAAACAGATAGAATGGATAAAATTTAAAGTGATCTTGAATCTTAAAGGATTTATATGGTTGTTTGCTACCATTAGTATGATATTGTCTCTGATAAAATGTTTGTAGGAAGTAGCTGGTTGCTTTAGTGCAGCTGAAGCCTCTGGAATGATAAACTCCAAATAAATTCAACAGATTTGACATATTCCTCCTTCTTACTTTATTTGAATAACTCATTCTGGTAGAGGTCTTAACAGAAGGTTGTCAATTGTGACAAATTTCACAAAGCAATTCTTGATGTGTGTTTATGTCTTTTGAGGCTTTTAGCTGTCATTGAGTGACTAATTCACAACAAAGGCTCTATTTGATTAATTTAGCATGTTCCTTTTTTTGTTTGTAGAATATCTGTGAGAAGAACTCATTTTCAAAAAATTAATCAATTATTCAGCTTTTCCCTTAATCACTTATCTGAATTTATTAACTCTGTAATCACTGAATATCAAACTGTGTTCTGTAGTTATGGCAACTCAGATCACTCTATGATTGGCTGGGAATATGAATATATCTGGCAAGAACTCTTACACGTGCACCTGTGAAATATGTTTCAGTGAATCTGTGGGCACAGAGTTCTGAAATTTGCTTTTCAAAAACACCTATTTCAACAATGAAAATATTGAAACTTCTGTAGGAAATGAATTTGAAAAAAAGTAAATATCACCCACCAAAAAGGCTTTATTAAATTGATCACCAAAATATTTGCTATAATATTTTACTTATATTTACTTTTAATATTATTTGTCTTTCTGCTATGCAACTTGGATTCATACCATCTAACTTTAACAAGATGTATTTGCAATAGGAACAGTCAATCAGAATAAACCATACAGACACTTTTGCACCTTGAATATGATTTGGTTCGCTTAAGGTCTGAGTTGCAGTCATGGGTTGCCTCTCCTCATTAACTGAACATATTGAGATCCTATAGCAATTAAGCTTCCAAGACAAGATACTTCAGATAGACGCCAAAGGTTAAGTGACTCTGCCTAAATCAAGGTCTAGTTACTTCAGTCTGACACCTAACAAACCTGCAGCAATGTAAAACATTAATATTTGAAGACCTCTCTCGCAAGGAGAAACTATCCTTTGAGCAATTTGGCATTTTGGAACAAAAAGTGGTTGAGATGTGATTAGGTACAAAATGTTTTAGAAATGTTACCAGCCCAAAGATAGCTTTCGCTTATGTTTTTTTTTTTTTTTTTAATGCAATCAGTTCAATCTGACATGTATTCATAATATGAAAAAAATGTGTTCACTTGCTCTGCAGTCCATAAACATAGAGTGTTTGGTTTGGTTTGGTTTGTTTTTTTTTTAGGAAAGAAAGTAGAGGATATAGTTACGTTCAAAGAAAGAAATTGAAAAAGAAGTAAATTTTTGCATCACTAACAGTAACATCTCAAAGAACAATTTAACCAGGTGTCTAAATATCTGCTGGAAAACTCATACCATAGATCAGGAAAGGTTTAAGAACTTCTAAGAATAGGCAGGACGGGTAAATACTATGCATGCCGGCCTCTATTCTTCTCTTTTGGCCATGGCCAGCGGTAACGCATTGAACTCAATAGACTTTTTCTCTGAGCTGGTATGGCCTCTCTTATATTTTTATTAAGGACACATATCTCAAAGAGAAAGGTTGAAAGCAAGAGATTAACTTGTCTCCCTAAAGAACCTTTCAATCATCTGGAAATCCCAAATAAATTTTAAGAGAAACACTTCTGAAAGCCAGTTTATGAAAGTAATATATATGTGGAGATAAAGTTACAAAATGAGTTACAGTTAACAGAATGCAGTCAAGACAAATGGAAGGGGAAAAAAAAACATGTAACTAAGTTAGATATAGAAGAAGATGCAAGGACGTATGGAACTATTACTTGAAAGAAAAACAGAATGTGTAAAGGATGATACAGCCAAAGCCATAGTCTCTGCTTTGATTGTAACAACAAGGTTAATTGTAGTCATTTCCTTAGTGCAATTAATTTAAACAAGAACAATTCCAGGTTAAGAATTGTGATTAGTCAAAGAATATTTGAGTATGCTTATGTGTCCGCACAACAGTACTTAGTTGTGCGGACACATAAGCATACTCATATGATCATAGTAATGATCTCCCAAAAGTTGAATGAGATGCTACAGTATTGGATATGGGTAAATTTAGCATCTATTTTTAAAAAGAGGGAAATACTGGAAGAGGGAATACTGGAAATTATAGCTCAGAAGCCTAGTTCTGATATTTTTAGATATCCTGGAACAAATTATGAAACAACTGATTTGCTAACTTTCATGGAACAGAAAGATGCTGAGAAATAATCTGTTAGTTTGTCAAGATCAAATGCCATTTCCTCATTGGTCGGAGTAACCGACCCAGCAAATAAGGAAAAAGAAAATGTGATAACTTTTGACTTTATGGAGCTTTTTTTTTCATGAATCTATATTATAATTGTGAAAAATAGTCTGGAGAAAATTACACATGCAAAATTGAAAAAAATAGTTACACAGAAGTTGTAAAAATTAAGTAAATATCAATATCAAGTAATAGCCTGTTTGACACTATGGTTACTTGATTGGATATTCTATGGTCTTTATGGTCATTCTATCATTAATGATTTAGACAGTGTAATAAAGGATTTAACTTTGGAGATGGCTCTGACCAGGTGGAGTAGGCATTAAAGACATATAGAAAACACTTCATTAATGAAAAAGCAAACACATAAATTATAATACTATGAAGAAAAAGGACTAGGGAGGAGAGTGGATCATACATTATACTTACTATAGAATACATTATGTTTTTTATCATACAAAACAGGTATAATTTAATAATTCATTCCTCTCGCCCACTAAAAACACAAATATTGTTCTGTGCTATATTAATTACCACATTGAATATAAGATGCAGGAAGTAATTGTTTCATCTTACTAAGTGCTTTTGAAAGGTCATTGAAGATGCAGTATGAAGACTGGAAAGAAATGGAAAGGTGTTATTACAGTTGACAGAATTTCAGCTTCATAGACTATACACTGGTCTTTTGAAAAACCCTACTAATGTGGTTATTTCTGAGTTACTATAAAATTTCTGTTTATTCAGTTTTGCCACATGAGAGAGAAGCTGGATGTATTCATTTTAATAAATCATTTGAAGAACATTCTGACCAAGTTTAAAATGAGAAAATATTTGATTGCACCAAGGCCAAATTCCTTTACACTGAAAGGATAATCTTCATTTGTTTCAACTTTAAATGCATTTAGATATATTATGCTGATTAATGTAGTTGTTCTGCTCTGGGTAAATGATCTTCATTGAACAGGAAGATTCATAAAGGAAGATGATTAATTCATATCTGCATTATTTATGCCACTTTTTCTGAAGAAAAGGCTCCAATTACCATTTAAATAATTGTATTTGATTTTGGAATGGACCAGATATGCAAATATTATTCTACTGCTCTTCTGAGCTGAGCCATTATTCTGAAAAAGACCAAGAAGGGCTGGGCCACTTATGCTACAGTTTATAGTCATGTGGTGTCACAGTAGTCAGAGTAGTCAGAGTAGACTTACTTCCAATGGGCAATTACTTTGGATTTACACCAGTGCTCCTGACAGTCAGATGTGACCTATTGTTATGAATATCTTTGGAAAACTTTGATACATTATCTTTGAAAACATGATATTCACTCACTACCTGGAAAAAAATATTTAAATCACAAGGTTAGGTCATTGGTTTCCCTGGGCTGTAGCACTTTCAGAACATGTACCTAGCTTTAATAGAACTTCCTGTTATCTCAATTTCACTAATGACAATGGAACTTCAGCAATCTAGAAATTCATGAAATACACTGAAGATAAGCCAATAAGTACAGATAATGCGCATTTGTGCAACATCCATGGGAAGAAAATTCTGCTACTCCTCATCATAAAAAGCAAAACACCCCAAACAAAAACAAGCCCTCCAGCCCCCAGAACTGTTGCAAGGTCAGCAATTCAATATTTTGTTTTCCTTGAGCTGTATGGCCACATATTAATAATGGCTGGTGGTGTGGGTCTGTTAGCTGTGAAGGAATTTGGGATGTTTTCATTATTCCCAGGCAAATCACTCTTGAAAAGTAAGCATCTCTTTTATGCATAGATCAAGTGAACTTGGCAACCGCAATGTCATTGATGCTAACAGTGTGTGACAGGAAACAAACCCATGTGACTGCTGTGTTTTGTAAGTCTCGCTCTTGTGTAAGATTCCGGTACATTCTTTTCCAGCTATTCTTTCAGAAATTTGAACTTTTAATTAAAAGGCAACATTGAAGCATGTCCAGCACTGACAGTCTTAATGCTGTTCCTTTTCCACATTAACATGCAAACCAGCTTCAGTCAGCATGCAAGAAGATACTGTGTAATTAGCCTCATTGTCCATTATGAACAAATATGTGTTTTGGTGAGGGAGAAAATGTACTAGTGTTTTCTAATCCAGTGATCAAGGGTTAGCGTTTTCAGCTTTTGGTAGTCATATCATTTTCTCAAAGATATTCACCATTTTATTTTATTGTTTTGAAAGAAGTATCTATATATATCAAATTCAGGTTTTGTGTAACTTATGAGCCATTAAAAATGCAGCTCAAAGGAAAATAAATATATGAAATATAATATTTATTATACTAAATATTTAGTGGAAAGATGGCAAATTGACTGGACGACAAGCTGGCCATGAGGCAGCAGTGTGCCCATGTGGCCAAGAAGGCCAATGGGATCCTGGGGTGCAGTAAGAGGAGCGTTTCCAGCAGGTCGAGGGAGGTGATCCTGCCCCTCTGCTCAGCCCTGGTGAGGCCACATCTGGTCCAGTTCTGGGCCCCACAGTACAAGAGGGATGTGGAGCTGCTGGAGAGAGTCCAGCACAGGGCCACAAGGATGATCAGGAACATTTTCTCTATGACGAAAGGCTGAGGCAGCTTGGGCTGTTCAGTCTGTATTTAAGCCTCCCTTAAATAAGGGAGAGAGTGAGGAGGATGTGGCCCGGCTCTTTTCAGTGGGGGCCAGCAATAGGACAAGAGGAAACAGCCACAAACTGAAGCATCAAAAGTTCCACAGGAACTTAAGGAAATATTTCTTGACAGTGAGGGTGACAGAGCACTGGAGCAAGTTTCCAAGAGAGGTTGTGGAATCCCCTTCTCTAAAGATCTTCAAAACCCGCTTGAATGCAATCCTGTGCCGCATGCTCTAGTTGATCTTGCACGTGTAGGGGAGTTGGACTAGATGATCTCCAATATCCCTTCCAATCTTTATGATTCTATGAAAGATCAAATGAAAAGAAATAGCTGGATACTGATCCCTGGAAAGATCAGTATATATACAATATATATCGTATGGTATATATCAACATTTAAAACTCTAGATTTCATCTCAATCATGATCACAGCACTTGGTAATGTGTGTGTATCAAGGATTTTGAATAATATGTATTAAGCAAGCAAACCTTCATTTATACTACTAAGCAAACCTAGGGACCAATATGACATGACATGGTATACCTCTGTACCAGCTAGTAACTTTCAGTGTTGGGTTTGAATTCTGAAATGAACTTTGGGTGATAAATGATGAAAGATTGAAGTATCATCAAGTTGAGAGTAGAAAACTAAACAATTCTCTGAGTTTTAGACTTGTAGTATCTGTGTTAAGTAAACAATGAAACCATTACTTGATAAATTATTTTCTATCATTTTTATAGGTAAATTAAATATTGTAAGATTTAATTGTAAATCTTGAAAAATTGTAAAGTAAGTCTTGTAAATATCAAATAAGAGTACAGGATTAGATGCTGAATTCCAGGTTCACAGTACTTATTTATGTTTTTATTTTCCATGAACCTCATAATAAAAATAATACGGAAATGAAATCCGTTCCTTCTCAGATAACTGAATAACTTTACAGAATCAAAGATATATAGAACATCTGAAAAGAAACAGCACAAGTGAAAATGTGCTCAAAATCTATGGATAAATAATAAGTAAATAATCAAACAACCAGTTAAATACTATATATTTACCTCCAAAAACTATCACCAATCACGGATGAAAATAAGTCTGGACATATAAAAAATACTATATCAAAGTAGTAGTAATTTAAAATTATGATAACAGTTGGAGGGTTATGGTTTATTCAGAGCTCCATAAGAAGAATGATCTACTTTCTGACAGCCCCACAAGTGGTTTAGCAAAAAAGGTCAGATCAATGTTCAGAAGCAATCTAAAAGTGAACAGCTGACATAAAGACCGTGTGCAGAGTGATCTATCTGGCTTATATGTCTGTATCACTAAATCACCAGCCAAATACATTTCTAGTATGTGCTTCTAATGGACATAAAACTAATTAAAGACCACTCAAACACACAGACTTGCCTTAACCACTACGGTTCCAGGAAGCACAATATTGCCTGGCTTAGCCACATGCCTCTGGTGTGATGTGATGAAGCCACTCTCTAATTTTCTCTGTGCTTCACCATTTAACTCCACTCTTTTCTTCAGCCATCTCAATGTTTTTCTTAAAATTCAACCCTAGGCATTGCAGATGTCTAGGCAAAGACTTCATCAGTCAGCAGTAAACTTTTACTGTACAAATGGGCTATCCAAAGATCCTTTAGGTCAGCAGCAGTTTATGAAATTATTTCAGCTATCATGTAATCATACATTACCTACGCACAACATAGAAAAAGGAATTTTGCTTAAGACGTGCCTACAGTTGCATTTTATAAGTATATAGAGACTTGAGAAAGCTTTGAATGTGTGTTGACTTACTCTGGTTGTGAAAAAATTTCATTAAACAGTTTTTTAAGAATAACTTTGTTATCTCTTAAAAGCTGAGCAGCTTGATAACTGTTAAACGCTCTTCAAATTCCTAATGCATGAATCAAACCATGCACTGCCCTCTGGGATTTTGATCAGCAGGGTGGAACAGCTGGTGTTCATTACTGAGAGGTTAACCCCAGAGAAATTAGGGATTTGTTGAATCTTTTGGTTTTAAGTTTGTGTTCTCTATACCCTTAATAAAATAGTGTGTTTTCTCATAAACACACATTTAAGTTAGTAGTAACTAAATATTAGCCTGATGAATGTTTAACTGAATCATCTCTTGAGAACTATTCCCAAAATTATTTAAAATATAAGGGGAAAAAAAACTAACATTTTTACTGTAACAGCTCTAGAGGACTTTCTTCACTGAATGTAGTTACAGGAGCCTCTTATTGATATATATAGACAATGACTGCCCATTGCCCAAAAGGCATTTTACGTTACATTTCACTGTACAAAGATTCACATGTCTCTGAAAACACAGAATGTAAAAGAGACGTTTTTATCCTCATAATATCATGATGCTCCAGCACAATTGTGAATTATTCTCAGAAACACCGTGGACAAATTTTAAGTTCCTGTAAAGCTACTGGAACTGATGTGATGAGTGCATACACATGAAAAACTAAGTTCGTGAGTTCTTTTCTTTAGGTCCAAGGGCTGTTAACACACAGGTTCCTGAAATGTTTATGCAGCATAGGAAGGATCAAGCTCTCATTGCCTCCAGTCCTGAAGTGAGTGAAAGGAAGGAAATTTAAGAGATTCCTTCTGTGTGTGTTAAACTTTCTTTTAGTTTACTGTTGTTGCCATTTAATATCTATAGGAAACATAAGTCTTAATTATCATTAAAATTAAGGGTAAACATAGTCTGTAAAATTTTATCTTCACAGCTTCGCTGAAAGGCGATTAACCCCATATTTATTATGGAGGGAAATTAAGACGTGTACAGATTTACATTGTAGTTCCTGGAACAGTGTGAATAGGCACAAGTGGGTTCCTCTGCCAAAAGACGCCATCTCTCCCGTGCTTTATTCCCAGACTGTTTACCACTGTCCATGCCTTATTCCCAGCCTCTTTTATCCACTTTTTGGACACATAGTCAGCCATGTAAAGGAGTTAATTTAGGTTAAAATTAACCTCTTCTTTTGGGAAGCTAGTTTAACTCGATGACTTCCCTGCTCCAGTTCACCATATATCCGCACAAACTCTTATGCAAGCAAAAAGGAAGAGATTGCTTAGGGGCAGGAGAAGAAAGAGGAGAAGAAAAAGATAGTTGGTCACCAAAACAGCTTTCTGTGAAATAGTGTTTGTGAAACTACAGTGCAAAGCTTTCCTTAACAGTAAATCTGTCTAACTTCTCCTGAAAACAATGCTCTAAACCTATCTGACTTTTCAAAGGTCACATAAAACATTTCTAACAGTGCATATAACCAACCTAAGTATGCCGTCTAGAAGAAGCAGAGGAAGCCTAGAAGAGGAGGGCAAAGGAGTGAGGTCATTATTCTATAATAATATGAAAAAGAAAGAAGTATGGCTGCAAGTTACATAAAATCAAGGGGTAACACATTTGGGAATCTTTAAGAGTCATTATTAATACAATAAATAGCATTTTCTTGCTATTGCTCATTTATCCATTTAACCACCCACTTAAGGCTGATCTATATTTCAAATCTTCACATATACATTTAAGTATAATAGGAGTAGGGAAATCTCAGTTTTAACTAACACAACTACACCAAAAAACATCCTCTAACATAGATTCCATTTAACAACTAAACAACTCATTAATCGAGTAACACTGCCTGTTTGGTTTATCCTGAGAATGGTACCAGCAAAAGGACTCCTATTCTTGAATAAGCTGTTTATATGGCAAAGGGATTGCACTAGCTCTAGCAGGACAGCTATATCTTTTAAGCAGACAAGCCTTATGGATACAGGATGCTTGTAGAAGAGCTAATACTGCAAAAGATACTTTGGAGACAGTGCAGGTAGTGCATGTGTAACACGGTCCCAGCTATTCTGGGGCACACAGTCCAAGCAGCAAAAGATAAAACTACCTGGAGTAGTTTTCTACTGCCTGGATCTGCCTGGAGTTGTTTCCCCTTTATGCCAGTCACTATATTATTTTTCAGAAAAAAAACATGCAGAAGCATGCAGAAGTTAATGCATCTTCTTTGGCTGAATCTCTTTCTTGGGTAATTTCAGCTACCCTGCTTCCTCTGAAATATTGCATACATCGCAGATGCTGTGGATCTCACGTTGCAGAAGAAGAATTGCAGTCCGTTTTACTAAGAAACCCAGAACAGCTACCTTCTTTAAGTGCTACATGTCAAGCAAGTAATGTGGAATGCACTGTAAATGCACTTATTTCTGATTCATTACAAATAGGTCCTTTGGTTCACCAGGTTCATGGTAACACTTACCGTTTTCCTGAGAGGGAAAAAAAAAAAAGAGAGAGAGAGAAGGAATGCAAAGAACCTCTTGCATTAAGGACTCAGATGTCACATGTAAATGAGATATCAGAATGTCATCCACTCAGAAACAATAAATCTACTTTTTGCCTGAAAAAGTAAGACAGTGTATTATGACTGAATCATACACAAGGTATTTCTCAAAACGTTAATAGAAACAAGTTTATCACATCAGGTCCAGTTAAGTTAATTAGCCACTAGTGTTCTTAATCATCTATGTTTTATATTCCTTGTTTCTGGTCTTGTTGAAGAGTGATTATTTTAGGTTTAAAATACAATGTGATAAATCTGCCTTTCTATGGACTTCTCCATCACATTTCCAATTCATACAGCATCTCTAATATCAAATATATCAAATATTAAATCTTCTTAGCCAGCATTGTATTTAGCTTGGTACACTGCCACAGATGAAGAATAGCTATGGGCAATATTTGGCCTACCATATGTAATTCTATGTGGAAAAAAAATTGATGAAAGATCTAGGTTGAGTTTTAAAAAATTGACCCACAAGTCAAAATTAGTTTTCCCACTAATTTTCAGGCAGGAGAAAGTTTGATGCAAAGAATACGATAATAAGTGGTGTCTCTGTCAAATGATATAACATATTTGGAAAAAATATTGTTTGAAATCGAAGCTCCCCTGTAAGTACATGCCCACATACACAGCCAAAATCCCACATCTGTCACTGAGCCTGTATCACTTTAAAGATAAGAACATTGTTTTAATTACCACTGTCTCTTCACAAAAGTACTAGTTCATGAGGAATAAATTTGTGCTTGCTATTACTCAGAATGATTCAAAGATGTTATACGGTGTTCTGTAGGCAATTATATTTGGTAGATCATTTATATTATTGATTGAAGTTACATTTTTCTGGATTTCCCTTGTTTTATTATGTCTCATTTAAAGGAGTTGTGAATCAATTCCTTTTTGTGTGCATGTGAAAAATAAAGCTGCAAAACAGCTGCTGTACTACTGCTTTGTTCATACCTCTGGAATGATTAAAGAGGGGATAAAGATCCACAACAGAAGATAATGCAAACCCAGAAGAGCAAGCCTTTTCATTTTTTTTTCTTCTCGTAGACTGTAATTAGAGATATATGCCAAACTGTCAACTGTAACCTTTAAAATGAGAAGTGAGACGAGATATAGAATATCCCTTTTTTTTTTTCAGATGTATCTTCTAAAATACTGTAAGAGCAATTTGCATTATGCAATCACCATTCCACAGAAATACACTGAATTCTTCTGGCACAGCAATTGCCAGTTATTTTCCTGGGTTGCTATCCCCCGTTATTCTTGGCCCTGCTATCTGCACCCTTTGCAAGAAGTCTGCTAATTATATTGCCATACATGAACACAAAAGGGTTAGGTGTAAGTGAGGTTTAGAAGATTGTGCTAGTGGTTCAATTTGGGAGATGCAGAAATGAGAAGTTTAAGAGGAAATGTGCAGTCACAGAGAGTTGGCAAAATAACCTGTAAGCAGCACAAGCTCCCTTTTCTCTACTGGGGCAGAGGAGCAAAGATTAACTGGGAAGCAATTTCAGGGTATTTTTATCCTGGTTTCATATTCATTTTGACATTAGACTTTGGCTCCTGTGGATGAAAATTGTTTAGGTTGATGCTGGGCAAGGCTTGAAATATGTGCTAACTGTTGGTTTTGGTGACTACTCTGGTGCGCATGCTGTTAGCACATACTTCTGCACAACCCAGCTGGAAGGGGCCTACACAGGACCTCTGCCCATCCAGACAGAGCAGCTGTAACTTTGCCATTTAGTAAGAGATCTTAAAGAGTTCCAGCCTGCCCAGGGCTCTATCCCTGCACTTCACTGTCCTTTCCAATAAAACTCTTTCCCGATGCTTTCCGTACTTTGAAATGAATCACACTGTTTCTTGTCCTGCAGCAGACACCACAGGGAATGGGCAGATCCCCTTTGCAGCACCAAATGAAATGGAAAAACTGTTTTCAGATCTCCCTTTTTATAGTGACTTTTTTCATCACTTACTGCCTTTTTGAGACCTTTGATAACATTCTCCTCTGGTTTCTTTCTCAGTCTACACCATTTTG
The DNA here is from genome assembly GCA_013389825.1 of Crypturellus undulatus. Lineage (NCBI taxonomy): Eukaryota > Metazoa > Chordata > Aves > Tinamiformes > Tinamidae > Crypturellus > Crypturellus undulatus. Next base: position 468,116 of record VWPW01030059.1, read on the forward strand.
GAGCTGCTGAACCCAAACCTAGATATTCCATATATTCTGATTGAGGTCTTGCAAACATTCAGTGGATCACTTTACATAATTTACAGATAATCCAACCCAAGATGGGATTTGCCTATTTTTGCAAAAGTTAGCCTTTTTGCAAGATCACCTGTGACCACCTGTACCACCAAAACTTCTTTCTGCAAAGTGCTACCTAAAAAAATGTTTTCTTATTCATTCATATATCAGATATAATTTTTTTTCTACTTCCAACTGAGCTACAAAGACGTCCAGTTTTTAAATGTGATTTCAGGGAGATCATTGCATTACTATGAGGACACTGTCCTCCATTCACCAAGGAAGTAAAAGCTTTAAACTGAAGTCCTGTCAGAAAAAAAAAAGAATGAATAATTTAATTAAATTTGTAATAGATGTTATGGTAACTATTCCCATGATTCTTATATATTCTTACACATCCATAGACTGCATAAGCATCCTAGCTCTGCTTTATGGTTTTTCCTTCTCATTCTTAAAATACATGAGTCTCTATTACAAGAACAATATTGCTGTGCTATGTAAGATCCAGTCACAGTTAGTGGGATCCTTCACACACAATAACTTTTTAATAATTTCAGTATGTAGTAGTCTAGGTTCTCTCTATAAATCATAAAGACATATGGACAATTAAGTACCTTGAATGGAAAGAATCTCTTTTTTTTTCAATAGATGTGGAGGTTATTGAGCTTATAGGAGATGCTTTACTTTAGAAGGCTAAAGCAAAATGAGGTAAAACACCAGGTATGTTTGCCTGGAAGAGACAGGGAAGGGGAGCTAAGAAGGCAGGGTACCTTAAGGGGAAAATCAGGACTTCTGATAAAATATTTAGACATTGCTGCAGTGTATATACAATTTCAACAACATAAATGAAGCTCTGATCCTCTGATGCATGTATATATACACGTAAGAAAAAAAAATAATTAAAAATATGTGTGTGTATGTGTGTGTATATATGCTGCTAATCAGAACAGTTTCCTCGTGCCTGTTTCTTAATAGATTTCTCGGGCCTGAATTAGACTCATATATCTACTCTGTCAGTACAAGAGCCTTCCTCTACGTGTCAGTGACAACCATGTCAGTCCCATCTATACCGCAAAAGAACAACACTAGTACAAAAGTGAGAAATAGATATATTGTCATGCTGCTTTATTGCATGATGATTCATTTTGTGCTTTTGTTGATGTGATATGCCCGCTGGAGCCCACATGGACCACATAAACATAAAGTCATCCAGCTTTATTTCCAGCTACAGCAAATCACAGTATTGCCTTTTAGTCAACAGAGCTGTGTCAGTTAATGCACACCGAGGGCCTGATTAATAGGACTCCTTGAGATGAAGGAGAACATGTGGCAAATCTGCGGTTATTAACTATGGTTAAATATCAGCTAAATATAAGTTTAACTACAGACTTACTCAAGGAAAAAGTATTCTCCTCTTCTAAATTCTAAAAAATTCTATGTATGGATTAACTCTATTTGTTTTCCTCTCCTGTTTTGAAGCAGAAATGAAAATGTTTAGAAAGAAACAAACTGGGGGAAAAAAAAAGGAGAATGGAAAAATGGAAAGAAGAAAACATTAACTGGTCCTGCAGTGTATGCAAACAGCTCTCAGATCAGTTTCAAATGAAAGAGATCATTTTAAAAAATAAATATTGTGATTTTTAAAAATGTTTGTTACCATTTGTAAGAGCTGAATGCATATATGTAAAAAAAAATGTCAGGGAAAGAATGAAAATCAGGAGGATTGTTTGTGAGATCCCTTGCCCTACCCTCAGCACTTACAGTGTTGACTTTAAGAATGAATTGTTTTGTGAAGAACTGGGAAAACCGGGTAAGGAACCATACATCTCCCTTTGCCTAGGCTATTCCTGGCTCATTCAGTTCTTGGAGCACTGAGTTCGTTCACAAACTGAGAACATCTCCTGCTGCTTCTTTCTAGCACATTTGGTAAAGCAATGAATCCCAAATTAGTACTGTGGTGTTACTAGGTCTGGATAAATGAGCCTCTAAATTCATTGCAGCAGAAGAGAGCCCCCCTGCTTTATTCAGATGGACTGCTGCAGTTAAAGTGCAGCTTGAAATGAAATACTTTGAATAAAATACTTTGTTAATTTTCTTCATATGCAGCTAAAACAATGATCCAACTCTATTTGCAGAACAATGGCATTGCCATTACACACCAATAGTACTTTCGGGTTTAGTTAGCCCAACAAATACTTTGCAGAGTGGCTGACACATTAACATGTGAGCACTTGCCCATAAGGAATTTGTCAGATTGTCATCAAGACTAAGACAGGCAGTCCTTGCTCAGAGTAAAAACACCTGGGGATCATAGTGATCACTCTGAACGGAATTAAAGCAACAGATTAATCGACCGTAAAAATCATTTTCCTTGTTCATGAATCTGGATTTCCCTTGGCTGTCTGAATTGTAGATGAAAGTGAAAAGCATCCTTGACCTTCTCTACTTTTCTGTCAAAGAAAATGCTTTTCTCTTTCTCTTTGTCCTATGTGGAGAAATGGTGATTTTTTTTGAGTGATTTACAGAGTCTGAGAATTGCAAAGAAAAGATGTCAATAAAATAGAATTCAGGTTCTCATTTATTCTGCTGTGTCTTGACCCATAAAGAGATGTTAGAGAACATTTCAAAAGTTGTCAGCTTGTATCCTTATAGTCTAGCACACTTCCTGACTTTAAAGTTTGGATGCAGCTCTATTGCTTAGTCTGTGAGCATAGTAGAAAAAACATGAATTAAGACTGCAAGAATCTTAGAAAAACAAAATTGTCTAGAGAAAGGTGATACATGCTCAAATCTTTGGTCCGCCTCAAACTGTCTGTGCAATCTTTGGCAAGGTAGCTAGTCTAGCTTCTATTTTTCCATCTGAAAAATATCCTTTCACAGGGAAGTCAGGAGGTTTCACCAATTAGTCTCTAATTAGGAAATCACTTAAACATATGTTTTAGTTCAGCTCTTTTCAGAGAAGCACTTTAAGCATGTGCTTAATTTTTTTAACGAATTAAAACTTTAATGTTTACAAAATGTTTCATATGTAAAGACAGAGGAAGGTATGTAAGTATGCCATAGGTAAGTTAAGGTTTATCTACATGTTGGTCAGCATAAGCCTGACCAACATAAGATTAAAACATCACTTGAGGTCCGTTGCCTTATTTACCTTTATATTGACTGTGCTTGCTGGCTCCTACACATATTTTTTCTGGGTGAATTATATTAATGGACAAAGCTTGATCGAGACACAGGCTCAACAGGAATAAATAGAGAATAAACTCTCTGACTTCTAAAATATTTTGAGGTTGCAAATGTTCTTATTTCTTTAAATGAATTTCTTTCAATGAAATTCTTATTTCATTGAAATAACATTTCAAGTTTTTTCATTATTGAAAAAAAATATCTGTGGTAATGGTATTCACCTATACAAGAGACAAAAATTCAAGCATTTTCCCTCTCATCTGCTAACAAGGTGGATATCAGCCAGCATGGTTCTGAAGTTGGTCTTCCTACTGTAACCAGAAATTTCACCCTCAGATTCCTCCCATCTCCATTTTTTTTTTAGTCCAAACCGATATCTTTCTTTGATGCAAGTGGATTTCAGAAATTCTGTATATTCGGACCAAATTATATTTCTTTGGCACATTTGTGCTGTCTGATTTCCACACCACTTTCAAATGGTTCACAGTAGATAGCAATCAGTGTAGCAGGAATCTTCTATGTTAATCATAGAAGAAGAATTCTTTTTTAACCTTTCAAATATCTACAGTTCTAGGTCTTCATCTAATTAAATATTACTTTCTTGATAAATTGACATAGAAGTAAATATTATCAGTTAATCAGTTAATTACATCATATAGTTCTGAATGCAGAGATATGATTTGATACTTCAGATGTAACTGAAATTCTTTACCTTATGAACCAGTGGAGTAACTACTGCAGTAAGATTATTTCTTTTGTGTCCAGACTTAAATAACGCTCACTTCCCAGCCAAGTTCCATTACTCCTTTGCAACTAAATACTGAAATTCATATCACTTTGTGGTTTTGGATTCAAATATACATTTTATTTTATTATTATTTTTATTTTATTATTATGTTATTATTTACACATTTACATTTACATATTAGAAGGGAGATAGGCCTGCTTCTGATAAGGTAGGCGAATATCATATTTTATAGCTTAAGTAACAATAAATATGTGGTCCTCTGCGAGTTCCCTAAGAAATTTGTTTCATTTCTCTCTCTACTCTTCCCAAATGCAGATTAATATTTGTCATCTTCCTGGTATTGTGAGAATAAATTTGTTAATGTATATAACTTGATGAATGACACAGAATTTAGTCTGAACCTCTCTCCTGAACATATTGCCTGCTCCCTTTTGCTCAGTTTTCTCTAGCTTTGATAACTAGTCCACTTTAACTTTTTTTATGTTTGAGTTGCTGTTATGACTATAAAATGGAATACCTCTGTAAAAAGGAGAGAGCTAATCACAAATGATGTAGTAAGATATTTCTCTGTTTCTGATTTGCTGTAGACAGACAGAGGAGAAACGAGAGAGAGAGGAACAAAAACAAACAAACAAACAAACAAAAGTTGTTTACAGTTGTAGATACTCCTTCGACAAGGCACAGATCTCCTGCAGATCAGGAGAGATCTGCAACTGCCTGACAATAAACCTCCATAGGCCTGAATTCCACCAGAGCTGACTGGTTTGGCACAAAAAGCTCTCCACACTGTTTACTGAACATTTACATGTAATTTCTTTTCTTGCAGTTTCAGTTAATGGACAAATAAAAGAATGGAAATGCTTTGAGGCATTGAAATGAAGCTACACACCCATAAATTAGTGCAAAACAGCCCACCTGCTTAGAAAAAGCTGTCACAATGAAAATATCAGCCTTTATTTTTACCCTCTACACTGAAACCCACTGAGTAAAGAATCTTTTTAAAGTTGTCTTGCCCGTAAGCCAACTCCAAGTTCACCTACTGGTCACCAATTCTAAAACTCTAGATGTCTCATGCAACAGTACATGCACTGTCCATGGTGGTGGTGGTACTTTCAAGAGATCTGACATTTAGGATTGGTGCTCCAATACAGACAAAGACATGCCTAGGGATTATCTACCGCTGGCAAGTCATCCAAAGTCCTGCTGTCTTACTCTGCTTGTCCTCTGCAGGGGAGAAGTGGGTGACTGGGACATCACTGTCATCTTCTGCCTCATCAAAATAAGAGATATAATTCTCCGCTCAATGAAGACTGAGGTATGTGTCTTGTAGGATTATGAAGTTTCGTCACACCTTCCTTGGACAAAAGAGAAACAACCACAGCAAGAAGAAAAATCAAATTGGTGTCGACAGGCCAGTTTTATTTCAGTGAGTTCTTCATACACATGAAAGACTAATGCTCTGCCTGGCATGTTTTCTACCTTAACAAGAACCATTAATCCAAGAGACTAGAATTTACTATAGACTTCTGCTTGTTCTCTCTGGTTGCTACATGAGCTGTTCCCATGCCTACTAAAATTAGTCAAGTTCTCGTCCACAATTCCTATCATCCCAGGGCTTCTGGGATCAGGCCCAGAAACTGCAAGGAACAATTCTCTGGAGAAAAGATAAAGTGAATGAAATCGGAGCAAAGGAGAAGTCCCAGGACGAAGAAAGAGAGAAGCCATTACACAATCCGGGCTTCGCTTTCTGGGACCCGTATGGTCATCAGTGTCTGGAGCAGCCGACCTCTGCCTACTCGCTTACATGACCCCCCCGTCCTGCTGATGGGAGACACCATGAGAAACTGCAGAATGAACTCAAATCCCCAGGCTCCCTGACCCCTTCTCACAGAGCTTCCCACTGCAGACACAAGATGCCTGTAAGAGTTCACGTCACTGCCTGCTTGTTTCGTGGATCATCAAAGGGCACTTAATCATGTATGTCAACAGACTAACCTATTTAGGTTCCTCTATCATATATTTTAAGTAACATGGGGATTTCCACTATTTTAGCATCTATGTGATCTTTAATTACTCTATTATGTGCTTTTAACACCATACATGCAATTTAGTGAAGGAAAGGTGGCATGCATTTGAGTATTCGTGGCTTTTGTGAATTTCTGTAACACAGGAATGACAGATGTTTATTAAGGCCAATAAAGTTGGCCTCATATATATATGAGAAAAATATTCCTAATTTAAAAGATACTTGCTATCAGAATTTAGAGAAAATTTTTCCTTTACTGATTCCATTAATCATTACACCTTTGAGGAAAATAACCTTACCACGTTTCAGCTCTCTGCATTACTGGAAAGTCACTCATGCTTGTTCAAATGAAATGGTTTAAAAAGACCTCAGTTGAATTCATATTTGAAATAAATTGGTGTCCATATAAATGACCTATGCTACTGTCTCTCATTTAACTTCTATCATTTTAGTTCAGTGAACAGTTTACCAGTTGTGAGTTGATGACAGATCAAATATTATCCATATTTTATTATAACTCTGTGTGGTGATTTATTTCATAAATTAGAAATGCTTTGGAATAGTGTATTAGGGATCTCAGTTGCTATTAGTTTTTAACATAGCTCAGGGTGTCAGCTAACTGGTTATAACTAGATGACATGTGGGTACATGACTCTCATGCTATTAATTAAAAAAAGTTCCTAATAACACTCAGAGCTTAAAAACATAACTGGCAGCTACCTGGATACTTGGTACATATATAGCCTGCACCTGTAAATATGACTCAGATGTCATGTGGTGTAGAAGACCATCTGGTGAGGAGAAAAAGTGAATTTCAACAAAGCACTAAGAAACAGAACAAACATAGAACACCAAGAGGAAAAGAATGCCTAGGCCCCCAAAAAGAGGGAGCTTTCTTTTTCTTCTGATCTTTCTTTTTCTTCAAACACTTTCTTGTAAAACAAGTACCGTGTAAGGTTTATTAGCATACTAAGTAACAAATAAAAACACAGAGAAACAAGAAATATAAGAAACATGAAACAGTGTAGTTTCATGGAACTATCCATAGAAGTGCAAATTAGAAAAAAAAGCAAACTTGAGATAACCAGAAAATAGTCATTGTCTTGGAAATTTTATTCTGAGTAGAGCTGTTATTTTCAATAATTTTCAGTGGTTTGTTGTAAAAGAGCCAATTTGAGACATAATTAGGAAGGGCCAATCTTTCATTCATTATACCTAGAATTTAATTGTAGTGCAATTTCAGAATCTGCAAGACAAACAAAATTGTGAAGACATGAGATGACTAAAAATCAAACAGATTATATCCTTCTGTTTAAGGTGGATATCATAGCACACAGGTATACATTACAGAGTAGCTCATGGAGAATATATATGATCAGTTGAGTATTGGAAAAAAAAATTCTAAAAAAATTACTAGTTCCTAATAGAAATGTGAAGTTAAATATGTATTTAAAAACTTAGTAGAATGCAACAGAGTAAAGCTCTTGATGTTGTACTAGCAAGGTAGAATAAAAGTCTCTTTACTAAATTTGGACAGTCCTAGAATATCATGTTCTGTAAAGCAATAAAGTAGAGCTTTAGAACAGAACAGTAAAAAAGTGTGATTAGACCAGGAATTCTGAGAAAAAAATGGCCAAAGGACAACTGTGGGAAAAGATAAGGGCAAACATAGGGAGTTATTAGACAGAGGAACCCAATTTTTTTCTCCATCCAGTGCTTCTGATGCAGACAGGAGTCTGATACAAGAGTCAGTAGATCTGGCACTCACTCATCTCTAACTGCACTAGAATATGTTTTCACTCAGATTCCTAAATCTCTGCCTGCTCTCATAGTTAAATTTCTGTTAATGACTTCTGTGGATATAAGTATTGCACTACTTTCAGTGGCTGATCCAGGGAAAGGCATCTCTTTTTGAATCTATGTTTGGGAAAGCAGAATTATTAGTATGTTTAAGTTCCATAAATGCAGAGCCTGCATTTTGTTACTTTTTAGGAGGCCTACTCAACATCGACTTTACACTACTTTTTCAGGAAACAACAAAAAATTAATTAATTAATTGAATTCTCATTCAGTCAAATGATTAATTGATTTTTTTTATTAAAGCCTTGGATTTCAATTTAACGACTCTTTCTACAGAGGTATTCATTGCTTTATTATTATTATTATGGTTTCTTCTAATGGCCTATTTCCTTTTCCTAGAGATTTCATCATCCCTTTATTGCACCTGTAGTAGTGGATACTGAATGGTGAGCCCCCAAAGCATTATTTTGGATTCTTTGGAGATAGGCTGCTTTCTGCAGTAAGATGAATTTTTGTTTACTCACTCAAATCAATGGGATATTTTAAGTAGTGCTAACATACAACATGATTTCAGGAGGAATTAGGTGCTAATAGCCTTTAAAATTCATCTCTGAAGATATATGCTACACATATAGAATTCATAAAATCCATAGAGAGAATATATGTTAGATAGCAAATATATGACTGTTGCCGTCAAGTGCCCCCGCCAATGTCTGCCTACAAAAGCATTTCATTTGGGTAAAGGTGAGACTATTCACCACGGCTCCTGTTGGAGTCCAGTGGTGGCAGGAGGAGGCAATTGTAGTTGTGCTCCTTTGTGGTCAGCATGCCCCCAAACAGAGAACTGGGAAGGTCTCAGAGTACCTCAATTCCAAAGTCACCTTCCCATCTTCCATAGACCTTTGGGCATCTCATGCCTCCAGGGCTAGCAATTGGATGAATCTTACTTGATAAATGAATAGCAGCAAGCAAATAGCTTTGCAATCCAACAGAAAAGTTCTTAAGGAAACTGTAAATCCTTCAACAAATTCTGAAAACACTATGTTCTTCTACAGCATTATATTTGAAATGTGAGCATAAGGAGTCATAAAAAACAAATATTTCTTGTGTATATTTGTCCAAGGTAAACCAAAAATTCAACTTTCTTGAAGTTATAGCAAGTTATAGTAGGAATTTGACCATTATATTAAAAAGACTAAAACATGTTATTTTCGTATTCATACCTGGTTGCAGAAAATGATGACCAAAGTTATTTTGTAAAAGATCTAAAAAATCCATCCATCTGTAACTACCCAAGCATACAATCAGATCCCCTGATGGTCATTTTGCTGCAGACAATCTAAGACAATCTTCAGATATGTAAAAATACAATGATACTGTCCAGAGAAGAATTTCTGTTCCTAATCTGGAACATAACACAACAAAGTGACTACCATGGACAATGGTAGGCAGAGATGAATAGGGAGACTACAAGTAAACAGCAGAGGCACAAGCTGATAGCAGAGGGCTGTTTTACATGCAAATCTATGATGCTATTTTGTTTATAGTACATTTTTGTTTGCTAGAATTAATATTTGTTTTTCTAAAGGTCAGGTTTCTTGAAAAAAAAAAGAAAAAGAAAAGCAGATAGCACCATAGCATAGGTCAGTAACAGAAAGGTTGCTGAGTTCAGAGCAGAATTGAAAGATCTATCTTGAAAAAAGTCACATACAGCTTTTGTCCTTGAAAAGTAATTGCAACTTGTCAGAAATGCCAGTTGCTACTAGATGAAGATAGAAATTCAGCATTATTTATGGATCTACACTTCCAAAGTAAATAGATTTCTCTTAATTTGCAATTCTAAAAATGTCTTTAAACCAATTTTAAGTGACTTTTCTAAGCACAGGTCAGCCATTTTTTGACAAAATGCATTGTTTTGTTTAACCTGAGTCATTAATGGAGCTGAATAGATTCTGAAGAAGTTTTCAAAGAGGTGTCTGAGAAGCACAGAGGAATCTATGGTCACCTCTGACTACAGAGACTCAGATTTTAACAGAAAGGTTTTTACCTAACTTTTAATAAAACTGTATTTTTTAAATGTGTTCCAAATGCTCTATTTCAACCTTGCAAATTACAACCCTCAAGCTATGCTATGAAATAGGACCAGCGTCTTCTGCCCAGCACAGAGTTCGACAAGAACGCACTGCTCTACTCTGTAGTCTTTGTCAAATTCCTCAGCTACCTGCAATTTTCCCAGCAGTTTTCCTTCAGCCCTTTAAGGAGCTTGTCTTTTATTCAGTTTCCAGGTGAATAAAATATTCAGAACAGTCAGAATAGATCATTCAGAAACAAATTTAGTTTGTTTTAACTGGACTTTGCTGAGAGTTGGACTGAGCAGAACAGAGCTAAACAAGATAAAAACCAGCAGATTTTCTCTGTAGGTAATGCAGTATTTCCACATGGATTTCTGTTGTTCCTGGTGCTTTGTAAGTAATTTTGGTATTGTAGTCATAATTTTCTATTGTTACTATATGATTTTATTTCTTTTTATTTGTTCCCTGAGAATTCTTTGTATTAGCCAGTCCTACTATAGAGCTCAGGCAGGTTATGACACCCCAGCTCTGAAAAACATAATTATTTGTCATTAAAAGCCTTACAGTAACACATGTTGAACATATACATGAGTAACCACTGTATTTCAAATTTCAGTTTAGAAAAATGACTTTTCACATATAAGTTAAATAACATAATTGCCAAGAATTACTGCAAATATGGTAAACTGAAAAATGCTGTTTACATTTCTGATTGTGCATTTGGGGCTTTTCATATTAAGACAGCAGTTGCAACAGAGAGATCAAGTTACTTGCTCAGCATTTGCTATGCCGATTTGTAAACTAAGCCCAAAAGTCAGATAACCTGATAACCATAATTATCAGTGGGAATTTTTTAAGCAAATGTCAGGATCTTCATGAATTGTGTGAAGAGACTTTTTACTCAACTTGCTTGCTCTCTTCCTTGCTCTTTCTGTTATTTTTAATGCTTCCAAAGTAGCCACTGCTTTGCCATCATTTTCACAGGAAATATGGAAGATAAAGATTCAACAAGAAAAGGGAGCTGGGAACCTGTTCATTCATGGAACAAGCTCCCATATATTAAGGCCAAGGCTCAAAGAGTGAGAAGGTGATAAAATTAACAAATGACATACTGCATTTATTACACAACTGAACCCTTTGGTTACTATTAAATATTTTTCCAGTCATTATGTGAATTGCTTGATAGTATTAATTTCCAGAGGTCCACGCAATATTTTTTTTAAATCAGACTAGGAAAGGAGAAAAGAATAAAAAATCGCAGAACAGCTGGAAATGGAACAAACCTCTGACAATTACTGCACCCAATTCCTGCACTGACTGGTGGGTGCACCCCACCAAGGCCCATGGTCTTGTGTATGCCCAGTTTGTTTAAGTATTCCCTAAGCTGACCTTCTTCCACTGTGTGTAAGAGGGTAAGTCTAGTCCTCATTACTACTAAAGACTGAGATGAAGAAGGCTTTCAGTACCTCTGCTTTTCCTGCAGCTTCCATCACTAGGGCCTCTGTTCATTCAGCAGTGGGCCCACAAAGGGAAAAAGGAGAGAAATGAGAGCTATCAGTGATAGTTGAATGTTTTAAAGCATTTTCTTCTGAGATAATCTGTGAAAGCAATTTGTTTTATTGANGGGTAAGTCAAGTCCTCATTGCTCTAGGTTTCTCCTCTGGTCTTGGCAGGTAGTATTCCTGAGGCCTGGCTTTACTACTAAAAACTGAGATGAAGAAGGCTTTCAGTACCTCTGCTTTTCCTGCAGCTTCCATCACTAGGGCCTCTGTTCATTCAGCAGTGGGCCCACAAAGGGAAAAAGGAGAGAAATGAGAGCTATCAGTGATAGTTGAATGTTTTAAAGCATTTTCTTCTGAGATAATCTGTGAAAGCAATTTGTTTTATTGAGTATCAGGGGAAGCTGCATGACTTCTGATATGTCATGCTGCAGAATCAATTCTAACATAGGTGGAGGAAGTCTTACCATTGAGACACAGTGAATACACAAGAAAATGTAATGAAAAAAATAATATTGGCAGAAAGGTAGAGGAAGGATAAGATTTAGTCTACTATAACTCATCTAAAACTTAAACATCTAAGCCTGAACTACTCACTTTAAACTCTCATTATAATCATAGATATAATCACCATATCTTTATAATCAAAAATATGCAGAGACGGATTTGTCTCATCTTAAGATAGTGATCAAAAGACAGGTCACATGTATCAATCACTTTGTTATTTGCTTCTGACTACAAGAACAAGCTAAAATGACTAGCTCAGACTTAAATGTCTGTCTTTTGACATTTAAAGTTAGGTTAGACAGCTCTTAGCCTAGTAAACCAACAGGTCTTTTTATCTCTTATTTTATACGAAAGCTCTTGTAGTTTATGTAAGCAATAATTGGTTATAAAGCAAAGGCATTAAATGCATTTCTTCTTTTGAGATTTATCAATTCTCTAATTACTTTAATTTTAAAATCATATTAGGTAGTAATAGGTCTGTCATTACCAAGATGAGGTTGTACAGTGTCATATTTGTTCAGGAGTTAGTTTGGCCTAGCACATTTGTATTATACCTTTGAGAGCAATTTAATTTGTGTAAGAGCAGCCCTGTATTTAGGGATTTCAAACTATCCAGAGCTGTTTGGTTACAAAAGGTTTCAGAATATTAGAGTTAGGCCAGTAAGTGTTCAATGAAGAATTATCGCTTAAGTTATTGTGCCCTCATTACATTACTCTTTGACTAAAGCCTTCCCATAACTTGTCCTCAAGCCTCAAAGCTTTAGGTAATAAAGTGAAAATAAAAACTATATTGGGTCAAATCTGTCATTTACAGAACATGCATTGCCTCATCTCTAACAGTCACACTTCCACTCGATAATACATTGACGGAAGTACACTGACAGTAAGCAAAGGTTTTCATAGATAGTTCTCTTCAGCAAATACTTCTCAGGATCCCAAAAGTCTTCATCTCCTATTCTTTTTACGATTAAAGAGGTGCTTTAGCATCTACAATATCATCTATATGTCATCCATATTTTCTAAATGTGTCAGTTCTCTATGCAGTTTGCCCATATATCATCACAGGTGTTTCTTCACAAGCACTACAAATCTCATAATTCATCTTTGTTCTTTTTAGGAAAGGAAAGCATTAATCTTTCCATTGGTTTAAAGAGGATTTCATAAAATAAAATTCATCTCACCCTAGGAAACCAGAAATTGTTTCCTGATTGAAACTTTCATCCTTGCTTACTGAAAACAAAATTGTACTGTAAGCACAATCCTGTCTGTGCTGATTTGAGTCAGGGTGAACAAATCCCCAACACTGCACAACAAAATAGCTCGTGGCAGTAGGCTGACATGTTATGAGTCTCCAGTCAAAGTAAGAAAAGTCTTATGACAGATCTAAAAGTTCAGTACATAGTTCAAAATATTGTTGTAAGTACAGTAAATAAGCCATTAAAGGAAATTCCAAACTTATCATTTACTTAAACTCTTAATAAGGCTTAGTAATTAATTCTTTTCTACTGCACAGTGGCTACAGAACACTACACTGAAAACTGAACATGAATAGAGATAGAAAACAGGTTGACTAAAAAGAATATTTTTTTGTTGTTATGGCTTTTTACCCCCATAGCAGATAATAGGTTTTCAAAACTAGAAAAGATTCATATGGTCTCTTTTAGAATGAATCCCAAAAGATCTGTAAAGATCTGTTCTTTCAGTAGTCCGGTAGAGCATGGATCAATATAATCGTAATTTCCCGACCCTCCCATATTTTTTTAGGATTTTCAGTTTTATTGGTGACTGAGGAAATGTTCTAAGGATTATTTAACTTGTTTAGATCCTGTTATTCTCGGAACCCATCCTGAATATGTTGCTTTTTCTCAGAGTAGTTGGTTTTAGGTATAGCATTCACTTCCAGTAAATAACACATGGGCTCCTAGAATACGGTACCAGCCTGAATCTGTATCCTCTTGATACAGATTTAAAACTTGAAAAGACTACATTTCTTACATTTGCTGCTCTTCATTTAATATGTGTTTTATGTCTGTTCTTGCACATCTCCTGATAGCTAGCTGCCTGCCAAATCACTTAGGGAAATCAGTCCAGGGTTGGTTACAAAGGTTGTGAACTGCGAGGAATCATTAACAACGGTCAACTGAGTCTGGAGCCTGTGATTGCTTGGCTTTCGGCCTGCGGCACGTTCCTGCGAGACAAATAGTGCTCTCTAGGAGTACAGAGAGTGACCTTCTACCTGGGATGTGAGGAAGCATGACAGATGTTCAGGTGGCATGTGTTATTTGTGACACGTGGCAGGTCCTACTGCCCTTCATCTGCCTGCTGGAGGAGGAGGTCTAGGCAAACAAGAGCTGAGCTTGAAGGAATAGTTCTTCCCCTTTCACCCACTCATCCCTAACTCTACTTCTCTGTCACTCTACTATTCTAGATAAAGTATCAGAAGAAAGATGTCATTTCATCCTTTTTTTCACATTGCTAAAACTTTTTGAAGTTCATTTATACTTACATGAACCAAAATTTTCCAAGATTTGTCATGTTACCTTGCCTTATGTCTGCTTTTCACGTTTTTCAATCTGTAGTTCTTGCTAAGTTTTCTTCAATGGGTGCATAGGGCTGTGCACCATTTCAGTGCACTAGAGTGAAGCTCTATTCAGCATACAGCCACTAACAGCCTGCAGTGGCAAGGATGGTTACTTGATGCAAAAGCTTTTCTTGGGGAATAAGGAAAACACTGCCCAAACACAAGCACAGCCCAGCACATAGCCAGAGAGAGAGGCAGGCCACATCCCTTTCCCATACACCATCCTATGAAGCTAATAATAATTTTGTCTGCATAAGGGAGAGTAGAAAACAGGAGCAGCCCGAAAGAGCTCAGAATTGCTTCTGTCACTGCTACAGAGGGGAGAGAAAATGGGGAAAAGGGGAGTTGCTTAACCTGGTCTCTAGCACCGCCAAGAACAGGCCCAGCTTGCCTCACTCAGCTGTGCTATTAGGAAGATGGCAAGAAAGGTATCTTTTTTCTGTGTTGAGGGGGAGATTCAACCGAGTGAAATCCACCTGATGTTATTTACTGATTTAGCTTTGGGAATGTTCTGCCAGATTCTGCTGTCCCTTTCCACCTTTTTTTTTTTTTTTTTTTTTTCTTTCAGAGAATCATTTATAGCTGCCTTTGGACCTGAGCAAAAGTTTCATTCTTGCAAAAGTCCTCTTGCAAATGTGCACATTATTATGCACCATGGAAGGCTGCTCCAGCAGGCACCAGCAGTACAGGCAGCAGCATCGGGCAGTACGGGCAGTACAGGGAATAGGTGATGCCACACTGACCTAGAGTGCCCTGGCCATAGAAAGTACTCTGGCACATAGTGCATAGTAAAGTATGTAAAGTACATAGTAAAGTACATAGAAAGTACTACTTTTATGTGTTTTCACAACAGAAATAAACCTTTTCATATATACATAAATCAAACTGAAACACAAACCGTTAAGAGATTTACTGGCCTTGAACTAAAACATTCAGGCTTTTCACACCCCATATTCTACACAAACAAGAACAAGATTTCAATTTTTTCTTCTTTTTTTTTTGCCTGTATTAGTCTTTAAACATGTAAGCAATGCTTGTGAGACACGCGCCTGGCTTATTCAACCTCTGCTGAGATTCCAGAATAAATACCTTATTTTCCCAGAGTCTGCTTCTAACCAATAGTTTTAAATGCAGTTCTCTGTTTTTTCCATTCTTTCGATTCTTTTTTTTCAGAAGTTACAAAATATTTGTGACATACTTTGCAGATTTGAAACTCAGTCTATTACTGTTTCAGTCTATAGAGAAGAAAGCAACATTAAATGAATGTTCATATCATCTGTGCACTTAAAAAACAGAAAATGATAAAAATAAAAGTATTATAAAAGTATAATGAAAGTAATGTAATGAGGGCACAACCTTAGTTTTTTTTCTTTATGTATAAGCATCAAAGCACTCTTTAAACACATATTGACTTCCTTCCTCCCCCACTTTCTGAATTTCTGCTTCATTCTCTCAGTGTTCAGTCTGGCTAATGTAAAATGAATATGTAGGCAGTTCAGGACCTGTTTTATCTTAATTATTCCTCATTCATTGTTCTCAATCTAGTCTCCAGATGCTGCTTCATTCAGTGGTCAGCACGTGCTTTGCTGTTCGTGAGAAATGCTATAATATAGGAAGACTAACAGGAACAGAAATAATTCAGTGGAAGGTCATACAAAGATACATTTTACCCAGAGAAATAGAGTAAATATAATTTACTGTAATTTTTCATCTAACTACAAGAAAAAAAGGATAGCAGCATTGTAACTGCTGGCTAATGGATAAGCTTTATTGAGATAAGTTAAACAGCTGTTTAATTGAAGGTGGGTAGCATGTGCTTGAAGAGTAGGAAGTTAGTTCATAGTTATGCATGCTTGATTTATTATGGGTCACAGATCGTGCTGTGTGCAGAAAATGCCCTTGAAAGGGCACATGAATTCAGTCAGTTTTCTGGTTTATTTCTGGTATTACAAACTGGAATGAAAAAAATTGAATGTAACTGTATTTTCTTGGAGAAAAGTTTCATTTTATCTGCCTCTTGTTGATCTTGTTGACCGGTGAAGAAGTTGGTGAAGAAGCTTCTTAATATTTATCCATTTTTGATAATTCCACATTTAAGACACAAAAAATCTAGGGCATAGAGATATTTTATTTTTTCTACATATAGTATGAATCACTTGAGGATGATACTTAAAATTTAGCATTCCCAGGAAATCAGAAGTATATGCTTACTTATAATGTAGAAAATCTTTCCCACTAATTCATTTAGAATTGAGAGCAATTGGGCAGTGAAGAACCTGCCCAATTACAGTATCACCTAACTCTGGAAGCATCTAAATCCCCAAGTGTTTCATATATATCCGTCCGGTAAAGTCCAGAACTAAACCATGAGGCTATAGAAAAAAATGGATTTGATATTCCCTCTGCAGAAAAGACAATTTTCCTTTAAGAGAGTAAGCACAAGATGGAGTTTGTAGACAGGGACTCATAGTGGAGAATACCTTTTGCCTGGAGCTAGATGCCTGGGGAAAATATTCTGTCTGTAACCCTCTCCTTGGCATTTTTCACTGCTTATGTGAAATGTCACCCTTTCCAGACCATCAGTTTTTTCATGCCTAATTTTTCACCTGGGTACCTAACAAAGTGTTGGAAATTCCTGTAGGAAGAAAATACCTAAGCGTAGGCACTGCAACCTCAAACCAAAGTGACCCTTCACAAAATACAGGCCATTTCTAGGACATGGGAAATTATAATGATGTATTTTTTTTATTATGTTTATTCACTTTCTTTTGAATTTCATTTATCCTGGGCTTCATGCCAGGGTAATTCTGAGTGGATTCCATATTTGGAGTCAGGAGGGGAAGCACTTGCTTCTATTATATATTAAACCAAAGCAGTACAGAAGAACTGTGTGAATCTGCTGCAGGTCTGGAATATTTTACTTAATCTGAGAGAGACACATTAATATGTAAGGAGCAAATACATGTGCAAAGTAAAGTAAATGGTACATATTTTCTATATAACTTACATGGCAATTTCTACATTATAAGTTCCTACTACCATCATTAAGAAAATGAGGATCAATTTCATATATTTTCTTCAAAGGAGACATCAGTTCACACTCAGTGTCATTATGTAGAAAGTGTTCTATGATAATAAACTGTTATTTTCTATTTGGAGATGACTGTGGTCAAAGAACTTTCACCTCTTATTTGTACTGTGGGCTAGCTTTAAAAATTTCTTCAGAAGGTGCTCTGTTTCCTCCCTGTGAAAAGGGAATTTCTCCCTTTGCTTATCCTGACTGTAAGCAAGACTTTTTCCCTGCGTGTACACAAAATTTCTAGAACAGTCAGCTGGACTCCATGGTAGTACATAAATAGTAATGTTTTTCTCTAATAGTTAGTGGTCGCTCTGAATATATTTTTCTAAAGGTACATGCCTAATGCAGACTAATATTTACTTACCAAGTACAAAATGATACATTTAAAACAGATATTAAAATAAAATCTTAAATAAATGTAGTGTCTGCTGCTAAAATGTATATACCCTCAAAACATGTTGAGAATATTTAATCTATGGATTTAAAATCTATGGATGAAATTCTGTCTTAATTTACATCTTTAAATCCACTGAATACAATAGAGATACTCTATAAAATGGTGCAACTAAGAGAAAAATTTGACCAATTTTAGCTGATTTTGGGAACAATGTTCATAGCCTTGAAATCTTGAGAACATGAATATTCTCAGTTTAGACAAAAATCATATGATGAATACATTCCCTAATCAAGAATGTTCAACACATCCTTCTGGTGATTTCTTCAATAATTCTTTTTTTGCTGGCATTTCATATGACTGCCAGATGCTTGCTCTATGTAGTTAAAGTCTCCTTGTGGGGTGGGATTCTTTCTCTGAGCCTCTGGATCTTCAACTGTAGAAGAAAAAAAAATTGAAATTTAAAAGTTATTTGAAGGTTTTGGAAACATAATATACTTGAACCATATCTTCTGGATATTTTGTGGGACTGGAGCAGAGACGGTGGTTGAACATATTTAAATTCAAAGTGATAAATGACCATTAAGCGGTGCAGAGTCTAGTTGGACGCCTGTGTTGAGCGGAGTGCCCCAGGGGTCAGTCTTTGGTCCAGTCCTGTTCAATTTATTCATCAATGACCTGGATGAAGGCACAGAGTGCTCCCTCAGCAAGTTTGCAGATGATACAAAGCTGGGAGGAGTAGCGGATACTCCAGAGGGCTGTGCTGCCATCCAGAGGGACCTGGACAGACTGGACAACTGGGCAGAGAGAAACCTCATGAAATTCAACAAGACCGAGTGCACGGTCCTGCACTTGGGGAGGAATAACCCCAGACACCTGTACAGGCTGGGGACCGACCTGCTGGAGAGCAGCTCTGCAGAGAAGGACCTGGGCATCATGGTGGACGACAGGTTGACCATGAGGCAGCAGTGTGCCCTTGTGGCCAAGAAGGCCAATGGGATCCCAGCATGCAGCAGGTCGAGGGAGGGGATCCTGTCCCTCTACTCAGCCCTGGTGAGGCCACATCTGGGGCACTGTGTCCAGTTCTGGGCCTCACAGTACAAGAGGGATGTGGAGCTGCTGGAGAGAGTCCAGCACAGGACTATGAGGATGATCGGGGCCTGGAACATCTGCCCTATGAGCAGAGGCTGAGGGAGCTGGGCCTGTTCAGCCTGGAGAAGAGGAGGTTGAGAGGGGACCTGATCACTGTGTGCAAGTACCTCAAGGGAGGCTGTGAGGAGGATGGGGCTGGCCTCTTTTCACTGGTGGCCACTGATAGGACAAGAGGAAACAGCCACAAACTGAAGCACCAAAGGTTCCACGGGAACTTAAGGAAGAATTACTTAACAGTGAGGGTGACAGAGCACTGGAACAAGTTGCCAAGAGAGGCTGTGGAATTTCCTTCTCTAGAGATCTTCAAAACCTGCTTGGATGCAGCCCTGTGCCACATGCTCTAGGTCTGTAGAGGGATTGGACTAAATGATCTTTAAAGATCCCTTCCAGTCTTTATGATTGCATGATTCTATGATTCTA
This sequence comes from Crypturellus undulatus, assembly GCA_013389825.1. NCBI lineage: Eukaryota > Metazoa > Chordata > Aves > Tinamiformes > Tinamidae > Crypturellus > Crypturellus undulatus. The sequence continues at coordinate 487,637 of VWPW01030059.1, forward strand.
TTAAGGCCTTAATGAAGCAGCCTCAAAGTACTGTCATATGCATTTTGAGACTTTAGCATTTAGACATTTGATGGCAGCTGGATTTGACAAAGGAAATACAAAAGTCTATATTTTTCCAGAGTGGCAGGTGGAGACCATATAGGATAACCTGAGCCAAGAGAAATGACAGTGTAGCTTATGTTCTGGTAGTCAAATCAGACTCTGAAAACAGAATTCAGATCAGAAAGGAAATAATCTGCAGGTATCCAGACACACAAAGTGCCACTAGACAGCTTAGTTTGGTGAATTACTACTAAATTTCCACTGACAGTAGTGACTGAATTTCTGTTCTTTACAAGGGAACTTTAGACACGTATTTCACACCTGGACAACTAAATTTAAGTGTCTTCATCTGAGAGCTAGATTCCACTTCAAGATCTCTATTCACCTGTTATTATTCATGTTAGGTTGTAGCTTAGCCACCAAAACTTCAAATTCTTGTAGGAATGGCTAAATTCTGTTTTGAAGTTACAGTGGAACAAACAAGTTCTAATATACTTCTCTCTTGGTAACTACTATAGATCCTACAAAATAGACACTAACTATTCAATATCAGAGCTCTACTTCAGATTTCAGATTCATACCTAAACCCCATTTCATTTGCCAAATAATAAGATTAATCATTTTGATTTTTTTTTTTGGATATGTGTGTTGTGGAAATAAGAAAAATTGCCTGTTCACCCAGATCTCTGGTAGTATCTAGCAAAAGCTTTTGTTCCTGTGTGTGTAAATCCTGAGATCAGGAGAGGCACGGACTACTAAAGAGCAGACAGAGGAGCATATCTAAGAAATCTATGTTATCTATCATAAGAAATATACTATGGGTACTATCATGTTCTGCCTCTTTATTTTACATAATGTCACATAAAAAAGGAAAGGGCACAACAGAGAAACTCCCTCTGAACCCGTATACAAAATGGAAAAAATCTGGCGCTATTTTTTTTAGAGAAAATCTTTCCTTTCATTGTTCTCTGTTCTCTTCTATGGAACGACAGTAATGAGGAAAACAAAGCACAAACTAAAACAATACTTATATTATTTTTTATTAAACTCTAAACCAGATGGTATTTTTGATCAGGCTGTAATTTGTACAAGGAGTAGTTTGATTTTTATAAGAAATCCCAGGAAGTTTCCTCTATTTTACTTCTTCCTCTTTTTGTTAATTGCCCTTATGTATCATTAATGAGGAAGCTTATGTGAAGAGATATTGATCATAGAATCATAGAATGCCTGAGACTGGAAGGAACCTCTAGAGGTCATCTAGTCCAATCCCCCTGCACATGCAGGGACACCTAGAGCATGTGGCACAGGGCTGCATCCAAGCAGGTTTTGAAGATCTCCAAAGAAGGAGACTCCACAACCTCTCTGGGCAGCCTGTTCCAGTGCTCTGTCACCCTCGCTGTCAGAAAATTTTTCCTTAAGTTCCTGTGAAACTTCTAGTGCTTCAGTTTGTGGCCATTTCCTCTTGTTCTGTTGGTGACCACCGCTGAAAAGAGGCCAGCCCCATCCTCCTCACTGCCTCCCTTGAGGTACTTATACACACTGATTAGGTCCCCTCTCAACCTCCTCTTCTCCAGGCTGAACAAGCCCAGCTCTCTCAGCCTCTCCTCATAGGGCAGATGTTCCAGGCCCTGATCATCTTCGTGGTCCTGTGCTGGACTCTCTCCAGCAGCTCCACATCCCTCTTGTACTGTGAGGCCCAGAACTAGACACAGTGCCCCAGATGTGGCCTCATCAGGGCTGAGCAGAGGGACAGGATCACCTCCCTCGACCTGCTGCATGCTGGGATCCCATTGGCCTTCTTGGCCACAAGGGCACACTGCTGCCTCATGGTCAACCTGTCGTCCACCATGATGCCCAGGTCCTTNTCATCGTCAACCTGTCATCCAACATGATGCCCAGGTCCTTCTCTGCAGAGCTGCTCTCCAGAAGGTCGGTCCCCAGCCTGTACTGGTGTCTGGGGTTATTCCTCCCCAGGTGCAGGACCTTGCGCTTGCCCTTGTTGAACTCCATGAGGTTTCTCTCTGCCCAGTTGTCCAGTCTGTCCAGGTCCCTTTGGATGGCAGAGCAGCCCTCTGGGGTGTCAGCTACTCCCCGTAGTTTCGCATCATCAGCAAACCTGCTGAGGGGACACTGTCCCTTCATCTAGGGCAAGATCTTCACAGATTGAAGTTATTACTTGTGCAAAATTTGGAACTTAGCAAGATTAAAGAAATTATGTAAGCATCCTAATATTAATTTTTTTTGAAAGGAATTTCATGATATTTTTATGTATTTTTTTTCCTCATTGCTACAATGTGTAACATAGAGGAAGCTCAGAATTAACTCTAGACTATGGAGGTATACAGAGTGTGATATTTCTGACAGCCTTGTGTAACCAATCCATCCATGGGCTGATACAGTTTTTCACTGAGTTTTGAAGTTTTGGGTTCTTGGTAAACACCTTCCACCTCCAAACATGTTTTTGCCTGCTTGGATTAGCTGAAAGTGGTCCAATGTCAACAGTAATCTGTGACAAATATTTTGAACTGCATTTAGATATCTAATAGCTTTAATGGTCATTTTTTAATTATTGATTTTCAGGCATATTCTTAGATACTATGCAAAATCCCTCATTTTGTTTGGTTCTGTCATTCATTTTCCCCAGTGATTTGTCTGTTGTATTCTACATCTTTAATGACATTGTGACCTAGTATGGCATGATAGAATAGAGTCCAGATAAGAACTCCTCTGAAAATAGGTATCTTCTGCAGATCTGGGTAGCTAGGGAAGTGTCCATCTAATGGCCTGTTGTTTGTTCTCATATGGTCACCAGAGGTCAATTCAACAGTGTTTCCATTGATGCTTTTATATTTAACTTTCACTACTACAAGAACATAACTCCAAACACATATAAAAAAGAGAGAAGGAAGAATGTGCTCATTGTGGTTCAACCGGAATTCACAGACACAGAAAGGACTCTCTCAATTGGCCGTTTCCTTTTGCAACTTGACTTCCGAAACAGGGCTACCCTTTTGTACAAGATACAAAAACAGAAATGCGAGAAAAAAAAAAAAGCCCACCAGAAAGCATGTGACTTCCAGAATTGCCTGTAGCTTTCCTGGCACTGGATTGAGAAATATTTCTTCATCTCATGTTACATAATCATCCTTGACGCATTGTTTGTTCCAGTTCAGTGCTGTTTTCATCAGATAGGAACCACAAATCTAATGGAATATGGGGAGTGCCCTGCTGAAAGTTTTTTTTTTTTTTTTTGATAAGTTTCATAATTTTGAAAGTTATTTAAAAATATGTCCTAGAACAAATACTTTTGAAAGCAAATTTCTTGCTGAACTTAATGTTTTTTAGCACAGTGCACATTTCCTGTCATTTTCCAGTAAGCGTATCATTTACAGCATTCTGAGACCCTATTTGAATGAAAGCAGGAAAGAATAAGTAAATGAATGAAAGAATGTATATTTGACATAAAATATCCTTAGGGAAAATTTTCTGAGGATTAATTCAATTGACTTTAGAAGAATTATACTATGTATTAATTTGTCCTTCAGTGTTTCAATGGGGCATTCTAAGGGATTTACCCTAAATCACATTAAGTCAGTGTAGAGTTCCCCTTAATTTCAGTGGGCCTGGATCAAGTTCAAAAAGAATTAAACCACTTTTTATTATTTCTTATTTTCTTCTTTTTTTCTAATGAAATCATTATATGTTAATCCATTTCACTTGATAATGATTCCTTGAATCTTGTAGTATATCATGTCTATCTTATACAATATCTGCAAAGACAGCACTCCAGTCTTCCTAAGAAACTGTGATTTTTCCCTTTCTGCCCAGGTTTCTGTATTTCTAATTTCTCAGACATACTCCCATTTAAGTCTGGTTTACCTTGAATTGCTTGTCCATCAGAAAACTATCCTTCTTTCTCATCATTCTCTTCTTCTGGCCTCATGAAAGAGAGTGCCATGATCTTCTTCACCACTCACTTTCTGGCTCTGTTAACTTCCCTAATGTCTCTGACCTCTATTCAACTTTCAGCAACTGTAGAGATCTGCTTTCTCGTAGTTATGTATTCTTCAGTCAAGATTGCTTTGAGTTTCATTCATAAAACTTCCCTCACATGCTCAAAGAACCTTCATGCACTTTCATTTAATTTTCAGCTGTTCATTCAATAAGCAAGGGTTATTTTTCCCATGATAAGACTTACACGGGACTCCATGACTTATCTTGTCAAGCATCTGATCTCACTACCTCAGAAACACATGGAAAAAACAAGTATTTTTTTTTTTTCAAAACTTGATTCATAGTTTGATCACCATTTGGTAATCAAATACAAAGTCTGATCCTCTTGCTTCTGTGCAGAAAAAAAAAAAAAATTTAACCAAGTTATCTCAAGTTGTTCTCTCATCTTCCCTCTTCTCTCATCTGTTCCCTCTTTAAATGTGAGGATATATTGAGTGAGGCTTATCAACTGTGTGTCTTGTTTGGGTCTGGTTCTTGATATTGGCCAGGAAGTAATCCTGGCCAATGAAGAAGAGAATTAGGTATTCAGACCAAATCAAGTTGGAAAAGGCTGAAAGCACTTTTGAAAATAGGATCTGTTCTCAAAATCATTTTGATTATTCAAAAAAGTGATCTGGATTAAAAAAAAATGATATTCCTGTAAGAACAAGAACCAGGTTTAACCTTTATGAAAGAATAATCAACTGCATAAATTCTAAATGAGAGGAATCAGGCAGTCATGCTGTAGAGAGACAAAATCAGAGTTTCATTTATAAAATGTGTGAAGGTTAGAGCTTGCAAGACTTTTTTTGGAGTGCTCTGTCCAGGACTGGGCAAAGTACTTCAAGAGTGGCATGAAGCAACTGAAGGCCTCAAAGAGGAGAGCAACAAGCATGAATAATTGTTTGGAGAAAATGACATGATTTTCAACAAGGGACTTCAGATAAGACATGAAGAAAAGTTTCTTTTAACAGTAAATATATTGAAAGACTGAAATGACTTGTCTAGAATGAGCATGAAATCTCTGGTTTGGAAGGTCTTTCAGAACAAATTAGATAAAATACCAGGACTGCCATAAGCATAACTGATCATCTCTTGGGCAGGACACAGACAAAATGGCATTTTAGATATTTCTAGCTCCATTATTTCGAGTATTTCTAGGCCTGTTATGGTCTTGTTATGTAGTTTTTTGCATTGGTGAACTCAAGCCTTCATCTATGTTTTTTTGATGACTGGTCATGTCTCATATACCAAGGTGTGAAAGGCAACAGAGCTATGTGAAACAGAGTATTAAAAATCATTACATATACTCAAAAGAAAAAGTCATAGTTTGAATTTTGTCTTGTATCTCTATAAGGAGAACATCTGAAAAGACGAGGTAGTCTTACAATCTTCTACATGCCTCTGAACCTCTTTCTTTTTGCTACAAATAGTCCACAAAAGACAGTTATTTTGCACCTCATGTTCCTGCAATGTCCTGTATTAAAATAAATGACAGTCACTTTTTTGCCCATTATTTTTCCTGAAAAAATAATTCCCAGTTTTGTGAAAACATACTAGTCTCAGTGACTTCAGAGGCTATTCATACACATGAAATTTGAACACAGAAAATAAGGGGGGAATCTTAATCAGTAAATAGGCTTAAATGACACTCTTTAAAATATTTATTAATATTTTACATAAATATTTAACAATAAAACACATAAGAGTAATGAAAACTCACTGAAATTAGATAAATAGTATGATCGCAAGTACTCCATTGAATATCTAACCTATTGTTGGCTTGCCTACGGTGAAACTCTTATAGTTACATTACAAAAAAAAGAAAAAAAAATCGAACCCATATACTTCAGCTCTATCACAATGAATCAATCTATATTTGAGCCTGATTCATTCACCTTAATGCTGAAAAGTCTGAAATTTCCAAAAGTTGGAACTTACCAGCCCAAGGAAATGTATATCAACTATTTACTGCCTCTGTGAAAGGGAATTACTAATTCTTCCATCTCAACAGTAAGTGAAATAATGGTGCTCGTATTTTAAGCATTTCTTAAAAATAAAAATTTGTGTTAAAAAATAGTGACACATTAGGGTTCAAATTTGTACAAGTTTACAAGCTTAAGAGAATCATATTTTAATCAAAGGTCCTTGGACAAAAGCATGGACACAGGACACCATTTGACAATTTGAGAATTTCAGATAGTTTTTTTTTTTTTTTGACACCTAGTGGCTTATCAGAAGGAGAACTAGAGGAGCTCAGGTCTTTTCTTTAGAAAAAGCTGTAATGAAGAGTATAGGAGCACACAGAAAAACAAGACTTTTAGACTACATTTCAGGTACTAAAAGCTAGGCATTGAAAACTATACATTTCTTGAAAGATATCCATTTTAAGACAGGGTTTAGCAGCAGGTAGTGAAATCATAAACCCATGTGTTTAATTAGGCCAGTGAGTCTTTCTTTTCTGTAAAATAAATTATTGTAAGGATGGTATGACCATTCTTAATTCAATCAGCTTTCCTGCTTTATTATAACCCTTTCCTTTATGCAGCAGAATACCTGCGAGAAATAGAGCTGCTACTATATAGATAATTACAATGGATATATTCAGATTAGGTGAATACTTCTACAAGAGTTTTGTAGGTCTTATCAGGATGTGATTCTTCTGAGCTACTTTCAGTCTGCTCTTGCATAATCACCATTCAAGGGCAAGTTTTACGCGAAAAGTACAACTAAGCTGGAGAGTGTGAGGGTTGCACAGGAAATCATTTTGCAACTGCTGTACTCAGAAGAAATTCTGGTTGAGTTATGTAGGTCTTACTGCTTTTCAGGACAGAATGTACCACAGAGAATAGCTTTGTCACCTTTGGAAAGGGTCTTCACTAGTTTATACCACCTAACTGAACTTCTTTAGCAACTTATTTTGATCCTAAGTTTCAAATCTTTCAACCTGTGTCGTTTTGTTAAGTTTCTTTATAAAATGTTGAGACTAAAACTGGATAGTGTTAAGAAGGACTCTGTAACTGCTTCCTAAGGAATTGTTCACTACTCCTTGATATTGACATGTATATACACTCAGGTTCTGGCATTCGTGGTTTGTTTTTGTTTGTATTTTCCCACTGTGGAAATATATGATTTATGGTTTAACTACTTTTCCTTGGAGAGCTGCCACACTACTACTTTCCTAATTTTATTGTATGATCAACATGCAAGGCCGTACTGGAGATGCTGTACATCAAGCAACCAGGTCCATCAAAGACTGTATCACCAAATTTGAATACTTGATCTCAAAATTTATTTTCTCAAGGCCCTATATTCATTACCTAGCAGAGAGTGAAGGCCCTGGGTCTATATGGTGCAATGCAGTTTCACGTGGAGATGCTGATGGATGAGTTCAAGTGAATTCTCTCAGATGTTGCAGTTTTATGAGTCAATTATGAGTGATTTAATCCAATAATTTAACCCAAGAAGAGCTCTGCACTAACTTTGGTAGTTCCCATAATCAAGTCAGATATATTGTTTAGAGCTCAGGTAAAATTGTGCATAACATTTGGTTATCTCTGTCACTACCACGGAATCATATTTGCTGTCCTTCTCAAAGACGGAGAGAACACAGCATGTGCAGGCTACAGTAATAAAATTAATTATATAAACTCCATTCTTTTCAGAACTCTAGAATTTCCAAGCAGGCCTAAATCTTCATGACTCATAATGGAGTGATGCTGACTTACATACACTGAATACCTGGACACTGTGTTCTCACTATTGCACAAACTCTTCCAAAACCACTAAAATAGTGTAATAAGGTCACTTCCACATAAATAAATAAACTAAAGGAATGCAAACAAATAAACATAGCAGCATACCAGGGCATGATATCTAAAACCACTGATAGCTTAGGATGGATAATAAACCAGACATCAGCTATTGCAGTCATGGTGGTGAATTTAGATGCTAGAAAATTAATCACAATGGCTATTAACAATATTAGCCAAACTGCAGTCCAATTTGCCAGCTCTATTCTGTTCTTGGCAAGTACACACTGACAGTAAGATTATGTCTGTGTTCACCCTACCACCCGTGGGAGGCAGTTAGTGCGATCAGGCTTATAAATTACAATAGTCACATGGCTGGATGTTCAGCTTTTATAAGCTATTACCCTCACTGCTTTTACTGCACCAGTACAGAAGAGCTGCAAGGCACTGAGAAATGAGGAATAGAGGCTATAAAGCTGAATGAGCAACCAAGTGTTAACAGCCTTATATCTAAGCCTTATCCAGAGCATCCACCAGAGAGTAGAAAGTCCATGGAAGGAGACTCTTGTGTGTTCAGCCCTGTCTTACCCCTCTTTGCAACGGAGGTATGCATGCTGTCTGCGGCGAAACACTTGTTCTGGTCAAAAAATATCTTTTTCCTCTGGTGAGAATCACATGCAGCCTTGAAGGAGAGTCAGAAAATCAAGTCAGCTGTCTGATATTAAAACGAAATAGAGAGGAGGCCTGAAAGTGGGCCACTTTTATTTGCTCAGCTGACAGCGTGATAGGAGTTGCTGTTCAAAACGAGCCATTGGATGATAAAAAAAGATCCTAAACATTCCCTGCCAAATCCTCCTATCAGGCTGCCATGAGTTCACATCAGGTCACTACAGGATTCCTTTCATCTCATAACACTGACTGCATTAGTTTCCATGACCTATCTGAAACAGCAGCATATATGGAAAAACCCTAAATTTAGATGTATGACTAATCTGCTTTTGTTTTCCCTTTCTCAGATCCTCTTTCACATACAAAGTGAAAGTTCAGCTTTGCTGCAAAACATCTTTTTGCTTGTTGTATTTCCAGAACATTTGCCTTATATCTAGTGTTCTTTGTGCGTATTGACACTAATTGATAGTAGCAGGGCTGTGACACTGCAGTAAGTTTTCCCACAGTAGAGGCAAATCCACTGCAGGTTAGGCTTGCAGCCAAGATAATTAATGCTTCCCTTTGCATTCCTCTCAGCTCTCCAGAGAAGAGCTATTTTATGGACACCTGGCAGTTAAAGGTCCAGGACACAATTGCCTCTGTTGCTGCCATTAAAAAACTTACCTACAAATGGTGCCACTGCAGAATCCTACTTCAGAAGCAGTAATAACTTCATAAAGGAAAAGGGATCTGAAAGTCTTCAGCAACACAATTTGTCATTAAAGCTTCACGTTAATTTAATTAAAACCATTTAAAAAGAACGACAACAAATATTCTACTTGACCCAAGACTGATAGGACCTACTAATGAGACAAACAGAATATATTCTCTTGCGTGCACATAGAAACTCCACAAACTATCAACTGAATATATTAAGACTTATTCTGGCTTTCTCTGTCTCTGCCTGTTCCAAAGCAATCAAAGGGAAGTGAGAATAAATGACTACCTGAATAATATAGCTATTAACAAACTTCATGTGCCTCTTTCCATGTGATTGAACTTGCATATTAATCACTGGATTTCTGTGAGTGTCCTCAAAGCAACTGTAGAGGAAAAATAAAAAAACACCCAAGGAATAAACATTAAGTCATGTGATGCCTTTATATTTCTATTTTCCCATCTTTCATATCAAAATCTTGGAATGCAAAATTTGACCTACTTATTTTCTGACTGACCTGAAAAAGCTTTTACATACACAAAACAGACTATTTTCTTCCAGACAATCAATCCCTGGATAAATTACCAAATATAAGCACAGAAATTTCAGAGATTGTAACATAAATATTCACATAACAGAATGAATCTAGAGAGCAAAGGATCAGAAGGATCCACTTCAAAGGTCATATATCACTTTCCCAACTGGCATAATAGGTATTGACTAGAGTAGAGAACTGAAAATCTCTTCCAGATTCTATATCTGATCAGTGGGTAAAATGATCTTTCCTCTTTCATGTTTTTAGACCCAAGGTCACTCCATTTCGGCACTGACATGAACAACAGAAATTAGTGCAACCCAAAAATACGGCTAATAAAAGACATAAAAGACCCTGAACTTATCAAAGTTGAATCTTAGACCTAGTAATAATAATGAAATAGTAGTAGACTTTAAGCCTTTGCAAGCATCCCAGTTGGACTTTAAAGCTCGCAGGTGCCAAAGGCTCTTCCCTGAGCCCAAATAGTACTGCCCCAACCTGTGCAGTGTAGTCACTAATGCCTCCTTAAACACTGCTGGAGTATAACTACCATTTTGCTTAATTTCCTGTAAAAGAGTTTAAATGTGCTTATACTGACTTCTGTCAGCAAAATGCAGGAAGCACAGCTGTAAGCAACATCTCTGAAAGTCAGTTTTGGATCCCTGTCCACACACTGGCATATGCAGACAGTCTCCTGATTTCTCTTCTCTGAGCGATTGCCAAGTGATTGGAGCATCCAGATGCACCTTGAGGCCAGCTGTCTCTTTAGACAGACAAGGAGTTAGTTGTCCATTCTGCATTTTAGCTGTGCATTTTGGTTTACTTGAGGTCTTGGGTAGGGCCGGGAACCCCAGGCATTCTTCCTCCTGGACAGAGACTTGGATCCAGTTTAACCCTCTTATTTACCAGTCCCACTAAGTCCTGCACTCCCACATGAGAGGTGAGGAACATCCTCTTTCTGCTGATTTTATGAGCCTTCCAGCTGCCCTAAGTTTTGCTGACATCCGGTAGCCACTTACAGTTGAGTATGCAAGTATTGAACTAGCACGTAACAGTGGACTGACAGCCCCACATCCAGACTTATGAATGAGTAAGGTATATATCCATATATCTAAGGTAAATATTGTCTAACTGGACAGTAATAATTAGTAGAAAACTCTCAGCTTCTCAGTGATTGAATTTTTACAACTCCTACAAGCAAATGGAGTGATGCTTTTCTCTGTTATATACTGGAGATTAATACATTTTGCTTTGCAAATACATTGTATTTGTTACTTTTGATTGTTGTTTTGTTTAGCGGTCTTCTCCTTATCCCCTTTATCTCCACAACTTTTGCTGAAAAAATATTGTTCCATCTAACATTTTGATACTGTTTAAATTACACAACCCCAGCAATTAGGATATATTTAGGCTGTTTAGTTAAAGACACCAAAGAATTTCCATAAAACATCTGAATGGGATGTACATCTCATTCTATCCTCTCTTTAAGACTTAGTACTGGATTTGGGCAGCATTATATCCTCCATGTTGCCTTATCTGCTGAACTGTGAAACACATACCCTGAAGGTTTTGGAGTAAGATGAGACATCACTCACCAAAGGACAGAGGAGAAGGAGAACTAATGGGCTAATCCAAAGTACTTGGTGTCATCATCTACTGGGTCTTTGCAAAAGTTTGAGAGATGTTCTTATTTTGAGGAAAAGGGAGAATATGGTCAAATTCTGACCTTTTTCACAAATGAACATTGATGGGGAAGTATAGAATCATAGAATCATAGAATGCCTAAGGTTGGCAAGGACCTCTAGAGTTCATCTAGTCCAACCCCCCTGCACACGCAGGGTCACCTAGAGCACGTGGCACAGGACTGCATCCAAGTGGGTCTTGAAGATCTCCAGAGAAGGAGACTCCACAACCTCTCTGGGCAGCCTGTGCCAGTGCTCTGTCACCCTCACTGATAAGAATTTTTTTCCTTAGGTTCCTGTGGAACTTTTGGTGCTTCAGTTTGTGGCCATTTCCTCTAGTTCTATTAGTGGTCATCACTGAAAAGAGGCCAGCCCCATCCTCCTCACTGCCTCCCTTGAGGTACTTATACACACTGATTAGATCCCCTTTCAGCCTTCTCTTCTCCAGGCTGAACAGGCCCAGCTCCCTCAACTTCTTCTTATAGGGCAGATGTTCCAGACCCCTGATCATCCTTGTAGTCCTGTACGGGACTCTCTCCAGCAGCTCCACATCCCTCTTGTACTGTGGGGCCCAGAACTGGACACAGTACTCCAGATGTGGCCTCACCAGGGCTGAGTAGAGGGGCAGGGTCACCTCCCTCGACCTGCTGGAGACGCTCCTCTTAATGCATCCCTTGGGTATAAACCCAAGCTCTTCTGAGTTGACATTTGCCTACACCTATGCATTCATAGGTGTACTATACTATCTATACTATACTGTACTATACTATCTATACTTCTACATTTCCATCTATCTCCTTCAAAGACTGTATTATTTGTCAGAGGACTCTAAGAGGAAGAGCAAAAATCACCATGGTCTTGGTGTTACTCAAAGTACAATTGCCTTTCAAGATCACTGCAGAACATTCTCTTTGCCATTTCTCAGGAAACTTTACTTCCCTGACATTAGATGGAAAGATAATAGCAACAAGCAGTAAAGTGACATGTACTTGGTACTCAGACTTTAATCCATTAAAGCATGACAAAGTGGGATCCATCACTGAATATATAAACATCTGTTTTTTCATTGTTTAAACTTTTTTGAGGCTGAAATTTATCCCAAACTAGCTGCTCATGGTAGTTTTTGGAGAGGTTAGATTTTTTTCAGCTACTGTAAAGAAAGTATGCCCCTCAAAAGAAAAATAAAAGTAGAACAAATTATTTAGAAATATGTGCTCATATCTAGTAAGTAATTTCAGTTAGTAAAAATGTTCTTTACTTTTAAGGCTAGAATGTTTTATTTCAGCATTTTTGGAAGCTATGTTTCTATTTTCATTTGAAAATGTTTCTTTTTGAGACTGAAATGTTTAAAAAATAAGAGTAAAAATAGCCTAATGTGATCTAAAATATTTAAGTTAATTGAAACTATGCTCTAGTTTCTTCTATCATTTACAGATATACATTAAGGAGGTTCTGCAGGATAGAGGATTGAACTTCAATTAGATGTCCTCTCCTAAACAATCATATTGCTAATGTGCTAAAGAAAACAAATACAAGAAGTGAGGAGTTCTTAGTCATAACTGTTTTGATGTATTTTTTTTTATTATTATTATTAGTTGTGAAAGTAAGATGAAACAAATAGTCTATTTAACAGTTTGTTCTTCTTTGCTATCACCAGTGAGAACTGCACTTGACTAACCAGCAGTTTCTCACATCAGTACTCAGACTGAAATGGCAGCAAAGGATAGAAAAAACAAATTATGAATCAGGAGAGTAAGTTTTGTTTACACCAACTGATTCACAAAATAAATTTCTTCTTTCCACCTGTAAACTTCAAGAAGGGGATAAGTAAATAATACACATCAATGTATCATTCATCTTGTGCCTGGAATGAAAATTAGATTTAATAGAAAAAACAAACCTCCCATCTTCTGCTTAGGAAGTAGAAAATGATCTATTATAGCATAATGTCATTCGTTTGAGGATTATGAGGCAGTATAATTCTTTAACAAGATCATGCTGTGCGCTGTTTATGTGGAGAACATTGCTAATTCCATTTCGTCTAGTCTCCCACACAACATAACTTGTGACAAAGTGTATTTTTTGTTTGTTTTTGTATTTTTTTTTCCTGCGGAAATCACTTACTGTTATAAGTGACTTTAACCCTTCAAGCAGTTATTTTTTTTTAAAAAAAAAAAGTAAACGTGTTCTTTTCTGTTTAATAAGAGAGAGAGTTGTGTCAGTAATACCATATCATTAACCATCGGAAATTTATATCATCTCATTAGTTCCATTACACTCAAGTTTATTATGAAAAATGGCACACAACTCATCCTTTTCATCAAAACACAATAGGAAAAAGAAACCTGCTCATGAACATATACTCATTATGTGTCTTGCAACTGAAAAACCATCTACAGGGATTTCCAACACAAGAAACTTAACCCTCCCTAGATGTCATTAACTGTGAACTATTTTTTGAGTATCTTTAATGATAATAGTAATAAGAAATCCATATAGGATGTCATATAGCCATGCCAGCAGGGTGGCACTAAAATGTGTGCGGAAGCACTAATGTGATACACAATGCAAGCTGCTATATCTGAATGTGCCACCTCATAAAACTTGCTAAAGTCTGCTTGTGCTCCCGGCAGATTCCCTTACACCACAAAAGATTCTGAGTGAGAATGGAATCGCTACATTTGTGTCTTTGCTCCTCAATGCGGATTTAAGTCTAAATTGTCAAACTGAAAGTAAATACGATGATTACATATCAGTCCTAAAATGACATGAAGGCAGGTGAGAAGTTCATAATCAAAACTTCTGTCTAGAAAATAGTTAAAAATGGAGGGTTTTCCCTCCAGCCTTGGAAAAGTCAGGCAAACAATATTGAAGCATTTCATCTATATCTGTAAAGAAATACTTGTGAAAACTCATACAAAAGTGCCACTGTCCATTCCAGAGTCAGGTGGCAAATACTCTCCTGTGGTTTTTTAGACATCAGATTACACACTTTACAAATCTCAAAGATAGGTCCTCTCCAGTACAGCTGCTGACTCAGGCTGCAAAGAGATAGGGTTTCTGTTTACAGAGACAACGTAGAGATGATGGGACAACCTGGTGACATATTGGAGTTCATGTGGGGGAGGAGGGCTTGAAATGACATTGCATGTGTTAAACTGGCGTACAGCAGAACTTAAAAATAGACATGCTGTGAAGCAGATGGTTTGCTTCCACCGCAGACACCATTTTGATAGGCACAACTGAGAAGTAGCTTAGGATATACACATATATGTGTATATAGACAGTGTGTGTGTGTATGTGCATGTGTGTGCTAACAAGTATTACTTCAAATATGGACTATGATAAAGCATTTATGTCTCCTTCTTGTCTCCATACTTTTATGCCATATACTTCATTCTAGTCAGAGCTTGCTTGATGAAAATTATTTCAGTTTCGGCAATACACCTCTTTCAGCCTTTCCATTCCCCCATTGCTCAGTCACCTCTGACATTACAGCTAGTGCGCATGCACATCAGCTGCTTGCGCAAGGCACTTTTAGCACTTAGCACAGCCTTTCCTCATCATGCTAGCTAAGGACTGCAGTGCATAAACCGGGAGCAAGCCTCCAAAGAAACCCATGGATTTTTGGGTGGAGGTGATGGCAAACTTGTTGGCAGGGAGTCCAGGGTACAGCTGACAGGTAGGGGTTAGACCGGGATTGGCCTGGCTGAGCATGGACGCTCTGAGGAGACCTGAGACATGGAGAGGAGGAGACAGCACAGGAGCAGCAGATGCCAGAGCAGATAAGACCAGCGCCTTGTGTTTGCTCACTATGATCGTGTGTCACACCTGGGTAGCCAAAAATTAGAAAGTCCATTCAGCAGGCCCCTGGGGACATAGACCTCTTCTGCCCACCATCCTACATTCAAGCTGGGTAAGGCTTTACACTCCTCCATCTTGAGGAACCATCCTTCTCACTGCAACATCTCTTTCCCCCTGGCTGGTCCCTTTCTGTGCTGCCATACAGGAGCAGGGACAAGGAATTTGGTGGGGCAGCAATACAGGAAAGGAGCAAAAAAGAAACAGTTTGAGAACTATTGGCTTGGGATAGACCGTGAAGAAAAGACGGAGGTAGGTGATTCCCCCAACATCTTGCTTGCTTTGTCATAGTAAAGTAGCAACAAATGACATAAAGCAATAATGTAAGCTATATTGATGAACATTTGAAGCATGAGACCTGTCTTTAGTTTACTTGTCTGACTTTGCTATGCCATGCAGTGTGAGAGAAGAAAAATCACTTACTGTGCAAAATCTAGATAAAAATGCAGATTCTGTGGATGTTGCCTCAGCCACATGTGCTTACTCCTGGGATTCAAAGTGAAGTATATGCAAAATAATTAAAAGTAAAACTCTGTATAATATGAATTTCCTTAAAAAGTGATATTGGCAGTAAACAAAGAAAAAGAAAAAAGAATAGAAAAAAATAACAGGCTTAAATTCCTTCGTTAAGAACTATTTCATAAAATTAAATTTTGAAAATGCTTAATTGCAGCTCAATATAAGCATAAATAAAAGTCATTTTACTTTACTTTGGTTCTTTTAGGCAATTCTTTTTTGATTTATTGGCTAAAGTCCTATCTTTTAGTTTATAAATAGTAGTCTATTTCCAAGTGGAAAGGGGTTAAAAGGTACACAGACATTTAAAAATATTTTCTATGATTTCTTTTCAAAATTGAATTTCATCAATTTTGGCCTGGTTTAGCAAAAAAATGTCATTTTAAGTTAAAATGGTATTTTTGGTGAAATTCGAATTACTAACCACGACTAAAGACCTGTCTGTCCAGGTCCCAAAGAACATAAGTTTCCTCTATGTTTAAAAGTTCTAAAGTTGAGAGAGCTATGAAGAGAGGAGATATTTTCTCTGGAAAAATTTCTCTGGAAGATGTATGTCAGGATGTTGGTGCTATCAACCTGCTTTTACAGGAACTCTGTCAATGTGCCAAGTCTGTTCATATAGTCAACTTTGTATCATCTCGTATCATATCCCATGGTCCTAACAGCATATATTTTCATTCCCTTTGGACTCTGTCACACAGACAGTCCGCCAGCTTACCCTAGTATCATATATACTTGCCTGCTTTCCCTCCTCCATTCCTGGGCTGCTTATCAAGCAGGGAGCATGCCAGGATTTATGTTTGCATGAGCTCATCCTGGACAGTACCTGTGCTGGCGAACTAAGTAGAAATATGCAAGAAGAAGATAGAAGGTAGGTTCTCTTTTAAAGAAGTGAGCAAAAAAAAAAAAAAGCAAACAATGATATCATTAAATGCACTGATAAGACTAGTGACTGTTAAGCTCCTTATCATGATAAAATCCCATTCCCATGTGACAGTGCACATGTCCCTGTAAGGAGACACTGTGCCTTCACACCCCAAGCCCATCTTGCCCTACATGTGGCAGCAGCTGGTGGCCTGCTGCCTCGGCACGGTGTGCATGAGGACACAAAGAACAGGTGGCCGCTTGCAGAGCACAAAATCCTTTGAAGTAATAGTGAGAATGAACAAGTAAAGCAAACAGGTGCGGATGTGCATCTGTTCCAGGAAACTATGCTGGGATTCCAAGGATAAAGGCAGCATTCCATAGGCACCAAAATGTGCCTTAGAAATGCTTGGTGTGGATTCTTATGGACACTCGTGCATCTGTATTGATAGAACCATGCAACTGCAGTTATCAGGTAGGCAAAGTTAAATAATTTGTCAAGGTCACTTGACAGGAGGCCAAGATACAGCTTTAGCTTCTGATCTTTAATTATGAACTTTCTCCAATACTGCTGGATCTCTTCAGTAGCTGGATGGATTGTCTTTATTTCCAGTGCACAAGAAATAAAGCTAGACCTTGAGATTCTTATCTCAAATTTCATTCATGAAGAGTTTTTGAGGAATCACTTATAGATATCATTGAACTCCCAATAAATGAACTGAAGGTGAATGATTCAATATTTGTTTTGAAAATGCATCATATTTTGGATATATAAATTAAAAATAGTTACATATGTAAAGCCATACAAGGAACAGAGTTTCTACATTAGGTATTTTATGATCATACAATACAAACGGTTAACATAACAGTTAACATCTTGATTTAAAAACAGATGCAACAGACACACAGAGGGGCAAACAAGACTGAATAATTATGCAATATGAAACCTCTGCATTGTGGGTGATGATCTCAAGCCAACATCTGTTCAAATGGATGAACACAAGAGAAGTTGGGGCAGCATTTTACGGCCCTAAGGTCACTGCAACTAGGTTAAAGATAACTGCACCAGCACTAGTGCTCCTATAGAGTCATCAAAATGCCCATGAGTAGTTTCAAGAGACTTCAACAGAAAGTTAATCTCAGTCACTACTTCAAGTTCTCTGGAATAAATCAGAGTGGCACCAGTCCCAGCTGCCCAAAGGGTGGAGTGGCATGAGAGCTGGGGAATAATAAGGGGCCTTTAAGCTATCTTTGGAAGCAAATCCCAATCAACATTTAGCAGAGCACTTGGATGCAGAATCTGGAACATTATCTTCTTAGAAACGCATAATAATCAGTTTTAAGGAATAGCATTTTATTCCACAGATTCAATTCTTGGCATAATCTGCCGAGGACAGTAAGAAATTTATTGTTTCTCAGAGGTTTCTTCTTCAGATTTCTAAGAAGAGCTTTGCTTTCTTTAAAATTGTCACATGATAGAACAGATCCTACAAAGGCAATTTAAAATGTGACTCACTGTTCCTCAGTCTAAATGTTTATCCAGGCATCTGCATACGCAGATTGCCTATTCCAGCTATCTCTGCTTTAAAGATCTCACTGTTCCTATTGCTGGTACTTGGCATCATAGATCAGCTGACAGTGCTTGAACGAATGCTGGCTAAAGCTGGAGTTAGCTGGCGCAACGGGTAGCTCTGACATTTACTGGTATCTCATAACTCCAGCCTTCTCATTCCAACTGCTTTTGCCCGAGCACATAACAATTGCATAAAATGTAATGTGATCTTTGAAAGACCTATGGATTAATAGTGCGGTTATGCAAGATCTGGCCAGGACATCATGCACAACTTTTGCTATTTTAACCATGGGTGAAGTATAACTGAAAATTCCCTTTCAAGCTTCCGGTTTACTTCTACTTTTCTAATCTATGTAGGTATACACTCAAGGTATTTTCATGGTCAGAAAAAGACAATGTCCTCTGAATTTAAGGGGATAAAAAGAAAGGACAAGGATTACTGCTCTTGTTTGATTATCTGCTTACTGGCTTGCATATAACTTCTTCTTACTTCTTACGTATGCTTTCTCACCATAGAGTATCAGATCCTAAAAGCTTTTGGGTAGTAGGTGATATTTTTAGTGAATTTCAGTGATATTTTCAGGTGAAAAAATCAGTTAATGACTCTGGCACCTTTGAAGGAATGCTAATGTTATTATGACAGGGAATTGGCACACAAAGGAAATATAAGATACATTTACATTAGAAACACAATAATATTTTATTTGCTAGAGCTATAATAGCTGACTTCACTTAAATCCACTATAGCAACCATTAGAATGAAAAAAACACAGTATCTGTCATATAACTCAACTATTTTGCCTCTGACCAGTAAATTTTCTTTCTCAAGATGGCCCAATACTGTGAATATCAATCTAGATCTTTGAGGTTAATGGAGGAATAATGTCTTCCATTTCCACTGAACTCAGTGGAAACTATGTATGTAGAATAATGGTCACAGACAACAAAATACAATATCTAAGACGTTTTTCTCTTTTTTTTTTTTTCCTTACTGGTAGTAAAGGGGACATGATGATTATTCTCTAAAATCTCATTTTGTTTCTCCTCCATGCCCCATGCCACAAAACCTGTGGGCCTCCTGTCAGTAAGAGCTCTGAAAGTGTTTAAAACAGAATAACACAGAGGAGAATCCTGCTTTTTGGTCAAAACACACTGCATTGACCTTTTTTTTTTTCCCATAAAAATACCCCATCTCCTTAATGAAAATATTGTCAGATGCACTGTTTTTTATTCTCTATATCCAGAGCCTCTTCAACATATTGGATTGATACTGCTTTGCCCACGAATCTCTCCTATAGCTAACAGAAACAAAGACCAAATGATAAACTTAGGTATTTAGCTCAGCCACCAGCTTTCACAGTACATTTTGGCTGCTTCATATCCAGTTTAGATCAAACAACCGTTTAAAATCTTTATGCAGTTTTGTGTTTTATGAAAAAAAAAAAAAAAAGCTAATTGGCAAATTCTAACATCTCAAAACCACAGTGAATTGAAATCCTGGAAAATAATAGGCACAGGAACATAGTAAAATCCCTCTTCTCACAAAAATTGCCTTGGCTTTAATGTCTTGAAATATTTGGGACCATATCTTGGCTTTTCACCACACAAGTCAGCACCCTTGCCATCTGCCCAGTGCTGAGCTAATGCTGACTTCAGGGGACAAATGCTATCAACTGACTCATCACCGGTGAATCATTATTTTACTTGGGGATTTCCTTTGGGTTGTCCCATTCCAAGTCATCATAAAAAGAGCATTCAATATTATTTAAAATATTGAGCCAAAGGACAAGAATTAAACAATATGTTGCTGCAGAATAAGAAATCTGCCCAGTTCTTGAATTTCAATATCTGTTTTGCTAACTACAGTACTTGCTTTTGTAACATTGTTTTTTTGGCAAGGAACAAAGGCCCGTTAAAGCATTCATTTAGTGTGACAGTTTTACAGATCACTTTAATCACTTCAGAAGTTGTCCATTTATATAAGCTACTAATTGTTCTTCCCTTAAGCAGTAACACTGTTCTCTGAGGTGTGCTGTTAATCGATTCTGCTAAAGAGATGAATACTTCCGCTAAATGCCAATCTAGAAGAAATAATTAGATCAACAGTGGTTAAGCTGGGGGTCCGTTGCCAAGCAGAAGAAAGGAAAGAAATGAGGGTGCTGATATTAAGAACAATTAGCAATGACTGATGCTAGTAGCAAGAACAGTGACAGAGAGGCGAGATGAATGTTGTGGCCAATGCAAAGTATGAGGAAATATAAAGACAGTGATTTTCGCCTAAAAGAAAACAGGAGAATAAAGGACCATTTGGATGGAATAGACATCCTGGAGTACAAAAATCTCTAAAGGACGCCCATGTTATTATGGCAGGGAACATAAGTGTTGTCTACTGCATTACTATTATTATAGATTGCAAGTTATCTAGGGAAGGATACAGTTTACTTTTTTTTTTTTTAAATTTAACATAACCTACTTCTGATACTCTGCAATGCAATACAGTGCAGTTAAGAAGCACCTGAGTCAGCACACATGTGCTAATAGAATAAAATATCTTTACTAAAGAGACTTCTGTAAGAATTATTTTAAGCTCAGCAGATCTATTTTCTCGGTGGCATGGTTTCTATTAGCCCATTTTTCTCCACATTTTGCTCTTTTAAGGAATACCCACATGAAAATTTAAATTGGTTTTCCTATATGTGACTATTGAACAATTAAGCAAGACAAATAATAGGTTCTTGAAGTTTTCCCTACAAAAATGTTCAATTTTGTTTGTGTAATTTTTGGTAGATATTAATGCAACCAAGCTTTTACACCACCATTCGTGCTGAATGCACTATGCACTAGGCAAGCCTTAATGTGATCAATGGGACCATATGTACTTTAAGGTAAAACAGAACAGAAACATCAGAATTTGAGTTCATGCTTATAATTATTGCATATTACATAACAATACAGTATCTAATTGTTTAGTTTTGTTTTGTTTTGTTTTGTTTTGTTTTTTTCTCAAGGGAAGTGTCAAATCTGTTCCTGCGTATTTAGCTGATTTAGAAGAGGAGGTCAATTCATGCTGAGCTTCCAAACAGTACCAAGCTGAAGGGGGTGTAAACAACCAGAGGGTTAGCAAATACAAAAGTTTCCAGGGAGGCTAGTGAACTGGCTAGAGTCCATGAGTTACCTAATGGACAAATAATACAAAGCAGGGATGCCCAGTGGAGTAGAGCAACTTGGAAAGATGTTGCATTATAAAAGCAAATTGGTAAATTGCTTTTATAGTAATAGTATATTAGCAAACTGCAATTCACTATCCTGTATTATATACAGTGCTTTCACAAAATAATCAATGATATTATAGGTTGTGTACAGTCTGGGGGAACAGAAAGCCAATGATTTTTCCCTACATATTTAACCTAAAAGTTTTCAATTTGAGTCTTATACTGTCTTCAATACAAATGAATCCTTAATTTAATCTTAAAAATGCAACATTTAGTCTTTTCTGTACAGCCAAAATTTGTATTTTTTCACAATAATAAGCCAAGCAGCAATCCCTTTCCCAATTCTTTCATAGATTTGCATGGATTTGAATGGATTTGTATGGATTCTCAACTTGTATGACGATCTGTGGTTATCCACTTATGATCTTTCCATGGCTGCCTCCATGGAATGTGCAAGATGACTATGAAACTTTAAAATTAGTTACTGGTGTTCCTCATCAGTGTTAATGCATTAGAGAATTCAATAATAATTTTTTATTTAATTTCCCTCTGAGAAGATACTTATATCAAGAGATCATTACTATATTTTGATGGTAAAATAATAGGTCAGGAAGCAAGATCTAAGGCTGGCACTTTTGCTGAAAGTCTTTTAATAGAGCAAGTACTGGTAGTATATGTGACAAAAAAAAAAAACTTTATGTCTTCATTGTCCAGAAGAGATTACAGATTGATTATCTGAATAACAATAACCAATTCAAAATATCCATGGATACTCTAGCTTCTAAAGTATGGACATCCATTGAAAGTCTTTCTGTCCAGCCTAGAGCTGGTGAAACTAGGATGGCCACCCCATAACCACACTACCTGTTTTCCTCTGTTTTGCACCTTAAAGGTGTTCCAACCAGAATGGATGCACTTTGGAAAAATACTGTGCCAGAAAGGGCAATGACATTCAATTGCAAAGCAGAAAAAAAAACCCTGCCCCACATACAACTCACTTTCGATTTTATGTAAGTAAATTAAGATGTTCAGGAGTGCTGAGAAAATGCTGGTTCTAACCACCAACTGGTCAGAATTAATAACATTAGTAAGCAACATCAAGGGTTAATGCTGCAGGGAATATCCAGGGACTGGTCCGATTACTACTACATTGAAGTTCTATTCCAAGTTGGGCACAGTTGGTGAATGTATCTTTAAGCACTGAGTGCTTAAGCCTTGAGTGATAAAACTGAAAGCATAGGGAAAAGAAAAAGAAGTATTTTCTCATTTTTAAACCTGTTTTGTATTAATTCTGACCTTTCCTTTCATATCTGATTCTCTATTTTTTTTTAATTTTACAGAGTTTTTCTATTTTCCAATATTCATATCCTATGACTAAAAGCAACCAGCCTTTGAATCCATCAGGTTTGGACTCTCTTTTAAAATGTGCTTCTTCATTATGTTACAGAAACTGGTTTTCAGTTAGAGTACATTCAAACTTAGTAGCAGGGTAGTGAAATGAAAAAGCCACAGTAAGTTTGTCCAACTCATTTCCCCATACTAGAAGTGGAGCTTCCTGAATCACATGATAAACATTCCAAATACTAGACCAGCTGCAGAAACAGCATTAAGCAAGTTGAAGTCACTCAGCAAGGTATGAGCTGGAACTGGTGGGAGAGACATTAACGCATACTCTATTTAGGAAATGCCTTCTATAGCTGAAAGTGACATGTTCAGGTCAGAATAGAGGCAATCATTTTAACTCCATCAAGCCTGGAAAAGACATTTAAGTTAGCTTACAGTCAACAAACACAGGGCTACATTCTCAGTGGGTGTAAACTGACTTTACAGTTTGTACTAGGTGAAAATTTAGCCTGAGCTTTTGTTTTCTCTTATATCAAAGTCTGATCAGAGAGAAACCCCAGACTTGATCACATGGACCCAGAGCTTGTTGACAGTCTGTGTCGTGTTGTTGGTTGTGACCATTATATTGCCTAAATAAGAGAGTTTGGAGTTTATTGAATGTACTTGTCAGCAGTGTCACTGCAAAGATGCAAGGCCACTCAGCCTTTTTGTATATAGGCAAAACAATGTGTATCTTGCAGACAAGCTCATGCAGTGAAATAAAGGGGAAGTGGACATGGCATGTGATCCTCTGACGCAGTAGCTAAGCTTTAGAAGATTAAGGATAAAGAAATCATGCCTTTTTCAATGTTCTGTTTCATAAGAGATCAAAAGATTATCAATTTGGCAAATAGTATAAAATCAAAGTTATTCTATGAAGATAAGAGTAGTTAATAAAAGAGACTATAAACGTCTTATTAAAACCTGAATGAAAAAAAAAAAATGGGCAGGACATTTCACTGTGACAACATATTACTCAATAAAAGCCCAGATCAAATACATGGGACTTTTCTAGAGATTACTGCAACCATTTACTACTAGGCCAATATACAGGCTGGGTATCTGTTTGATAAGAGATTACTGTCAATCCTTCTCTTCATCATTAAGATAGATCAACCAAACAGACTAGAAAAGCGGCAACCAGGATGCTCTAACACATTTTAGGGCAGCATGGCTTAGTAATTAAAGACAGAAACTAACTATGACCTTAAGTGGCATTTAATTTATTTGCTAACTTTGGCAAGGCCACTAGAATAAGTTCCTGTCTTGCCTGACCAAGGAGTAAGAACAGTCTGAAGTCCTTCGCCATGTGTAAACAGAGTGGAGACTTGCTGGCGTTGGGACCATGCAACAACAGTGAGTAGGCCTCTTGTGGAAATATGAAAAAGTATTAGCGCAGGGGAAGAGGGAGAAAAATTGTATGGGTTCTGTTTTAGACAGAAGCAAGAAGCAAGGAAAAAGCAGAAGTGGGCCCAACTCCTGCTCTAAGTAGAATGCAACTTATGTATATACATTTTGAAGTATATTCACATTTGAGGAATACCTTAGTCTTTTTTTCATTCAGGTTTTCCAGCTCTTTTGCACTGAAATGTGTGCAGGCTTGCATGTGTGTCCATGTGTTAATGTATACCAGGATCTGTAAAATGCACTGGAAATTCTATTAATTACAGAAAGAAGGAACATATGCTATGCCATGAAAGCCTAAATTGACATTTGTCAGTATTATTTAGCAAGCTGTTTTTGAACACAAAAATAACTTCAGAATCGATAAAAGCTTAAATAGAAAGTGCAAGATCTTAAAATCCTGCTTTCAGGTTAATTCACTTCCAGAGGGAATATACTCAAATGTCACTTTTAATTTCTTTAACTGAAAGAAGTTTCTTATACAAATTGCAGTTCAGTAGCCTTAAATGATCTCTAGAGAGAAGACAAAATTTCATGAAATTTGTGGTAACCGCTGAGAATGTTTCACTAGCACCTTTAGGTCACTGTTGAAATGTTTAACAGATTGATGCTTGGGTCTTGTGAGATATATTTCATGACTCAAGGTTCCTTGTCCTATCAGACGAGTACCAGTGTTGCTTTTTATTCTCCCTCCACTAAGGAAAAGTGCTCTAGGCCAACAGGCCCTGCTTTGAAATTTCCATGCTCAGTTTCTCTTCTGTGCATGATACCTCTTGGGATAAATTAGACAGATTACCAAAATAGCTTGAATCAGCTATATTCTCCTAAATTTTGTCAAGGTGCTGCCAAGCAAAGCTGGGCACCACCAGGTCTGCAGCTAGATCTTAAGATAACCTGTGGTCTTTGCTACAGCAGAAGACTTCATCAACTTCTTCCTTATAACAATTGGAGATTTGGATTATCTGACTGTCCTTGTGCCAGGAATTGACACTGCTGGCTCCTCTGCCTAACCTGGGCATAGGAGCCGTTGCTGAACTGCTTGCTCACAAATACCTCCTGTGAGAGCTTGTTGGACATTCATGGTCTAGTAGCTTTCAGTCATTATGTCTAACAGATCATTATCACTAGCTGGAGCTAGTGCTCAGTGTGACGCAAAGGGACAGCTTAGCCATTGGCATTTGAGAGAACTGGAGACATAGAGACCAGTCTATTACACTTTGAGGACTTCAGGGAGCCCTGGGGTTCGCTGCATTACTTGCACACTAGCAGTGCATGTAGCCAGTGTTTCAGCTCTTTTCTCTGTAGATCAACTGCTTTCTGCCGTCAGGCCAAGTGAAGAATGACTACATACATACTAGATTTAATGTGCTTCTGACCCAATTTTCTCTCCCAGGCAAAACAGTACCTTTGACCTGCTCAAACACTTCAGCTGAGACTATGTATTACCATATTATTTGGAGTATTCCCTAGGAATTCCCTGTAAAGGATAACAGAAATAGCATGGCAATCCAGGATTCTTATCAAAGAAAAAACGGAGAGATTGGAAAACCTCTGTGACCCTCTATGACCCCTGTAATAGAGAGTGGCAGATTGTGGTCCACAAGCACAGACCGATGTCACCAGCACTCAACNCATGGCAATGCAGGATTCTTATCAAAGGAAAAACGGAGAGGTTGGAAAACGGACCCCTGTAATAGAGAGTGGCAGATTGTGAGTCCACAAGCACAGACCGATGTCACCAGCACTCAACACATAAATGTATAAATACTACAGTACAAACCCTAATAGAAGATGCTAAAAAGAGAGTCTGAGGACAGCCTATTGCAGCTGCTTACACCTACTTGTAATGCGGGCTGTCACAACCTAACTAAGCAGTCACATGCACCAGACCATGGAAAGAATGTGTGATGCCCAGGATAGAGAAGTGTCACTTTGTGTGACTCCTTTACAGATGGTGTTTGACACTGGTTAGCAGAACAATCTCCCTACATGACCCCTGAACACAAGGGTTTTCTCAAGAGATGCTGCAAGTAACCTGCCTTTCAGAGCGCATCTTTTAAGTGTCTAAGGTAGTTACTTAATGCTAGCTAGCAGACCTAAAGGCCACATTGGAATCTAGTTACAGAGATGCTACTAAACGGGTTCATTAATTCCCAACAGAGGGTACATTTTAGGCCCCAAAAGCAGAATGGGCTTGTTAGCAAGGTCTTGCATACAAGTTCATCAGCCACGGTCATAAAATTTTGGGAAATAAGACCACAGAGGATGTCAAGAGGATGTACTTCATCTCTTTAAGGAAGGATCACCTCTGCCCAAATGATTCCCAATGGATATTTTTCTAACCTGTTCTTAAAAATCTCTAGTGATGGATATGCCATAATTTCCTTGAGCTGAGAATATAACTGTTTCTTTTGTCATAAACTATGGATCAGTTTAAGGTTGTTATTTCCTGTTCTAGGCATGGTAGGCCTGGAGGTGTTTATTTAGGGGGTTATTCTTGGATTTCTACAGCAGTTTATTTGGAATATGACTATCTCCCATCATGTTTCCCAGGTGAAGCATCACCAGGTGCTTCAACGTTTCTTTATAGGCCAGATTCATTTCGACGTTTGGTCATCACTGATACTGTTCTCTACACTGTCTTTAGTTGGTCCATGTAGCCTACACAGTTTCTGGTTTCGGAGAGTTCAAGGTAGACATGCCCTTAAGGGTTCTCTTAATGAACATGTCATGGATATAGTTTCTAAGTGTTTCAGTACGATAAGCACACAGCACTTGCCAAAAGTTGTGTATTATATACACTAGGACCATTTAGCGGACTTTAAGAATTACACAGCTGTGCAGACTCTCTTTGTTAGCTATGTGTCCTTTTTTTTACCTTCAGCCATGCTTATGATAATTATGAGGCTATCTTTAGATCACTGGAAATAATCCAGTTTCCGTAAGTTCATGGATAGAAAATAGTTAAGTGATTAAATTTCTTTGTGCTGAAAGCACCTCATACCACATCAGATCAGAAGTGGTATTATCTGACTTATGAGCCTGAACTGGCGAGGAAAGATTACTCATATACAGAGTATTCACAGTAAATTCCCAAATCAGAAGAGTGACGGAAGTAGGCAAAAAAAAAAAGTATTTCTTAGAATGTTTGACCAATGAACACGTACAGGACACATCACTTCCATCCTGCTTCTAGATGGCATGCAACCTGGGCTGAACTCTGTACTCTCGGGACTGAGGCAGGTCTCAGGAAAATGCCCACTTGTGTGTCAGTACCAAACTCTAGTGTGTCAGAATCACATTTGGTTTGTTGCCTAAAAGATAAATCTCTATGAGCATGGAAGTGATGCTTTATTTAACTACAAACAAATTTACTTTATTAGAAATATTAAATAGATCAGTGGGTCAGAAACATTTTATATGTCAAAGTTAAATTCTTAGATTTACCTGGAAAAATGTCTGTAATTTGTAAAACAGCAATATCACACTGTATCAAAAAAACCTTTCAGTTATTCTAACAATGTGTCCCTAATCACATGTAAAACATTAAAGTATGAGAATAATACATCTTGTCCTTAGACAAAATTCTTCCAATTCCTTTCTTATCTCAGCTTATCTCCTCTTCATTAAAGGCATATCCAAACACTCTTTGCCACACTGTTATTTATGTTATAGTGAAAGCCTCTTAATAATTTCTTAAAGAGAACGTTCTTGCACTGTTCAGTACATACTCACATGACTGCTCTCAGAATGAGTTCAGTCATATGCTGTTACACAATCATCTAAATATTCATAATTATATTCACTAACTTCTTATACTTGTTTCTTATTGTTGATGTATTTCTCCAAAAGTGGATAAACATTTCCTAACAAAATGGTTAGCATCAACAACTTCTTTACAGAACTCGTGGAGTTCCTTAACAAAGAAAATATAAATATTTTGTAGTGTTGTGAGTTAGTGTTACAATCAACACATCTGTCAGAGAAATGAATTTGTGATAAAAAAAATTCTTCTTATGGGAACAATAACAAGCATAGGTAGGTGGCATTTGTGCAATGGAAACTGAAGCCTGAGGGACTTGAGCAACTGTCATCTGGACATGACTCCATTAGGTTGTATATCTGCATATGTATATTGGTATACATATATATGTGTGTGTGTGTATGCATATATCAATATATATATGCATAAGTTCCATTAGGATATATATCTGCAAACACACATCTCTTAAGCCCACACCAGCTTTGCAGCTAAACCAAGCTTTAAGGAAGCTGCTCTCTAGAGACCCTCTCCAAGTAATCTGCTCTGTCTGTGTATGACAGCTTAAATTTTGAGATTCTTGAATGGTGGTTTAATTCAGCACAGTGTTTTTAGGATTAACATCTGGCAGATTTCAGTGAAAATATAAAGTTGCACTTTATAATTGGTTACTGTATTGCACCAATGCCAATACAGCATTGGTTCTCAAAATGTGGTCTAAAATCATGATGGTTTATGAGCAGGTCTGTGGAATGCTGTTAAAGAATTGATTAGAAATGAGATAATAGATGTACACAGTGGCCCATGAGAAATTATGAGAGCTGACCCAGCAAGAGGAAATTACTGCCATAAGAATAAGCAAAGCTTTTCCAAACAAAATGTATTTTGTCTGTTTTGAGCATGTAAAACGAAGAACACAATAGCTTTCCAAAGTTCCTTAAAAGATTGGAAGCTCTTGTTTTATTGTAACGATAGCGTGGGAACAAACATTTACTTTCTTTCCAGTTTTAGAGTTACCCTAATGTTTGGGCGGGAATTGAACAATATCCATGTTAGAGATCTGCAGTCAGTTTGTTCTTGGGTTGACATGAGTTCAAGTTATGGTTCAAGTCTGGATTAGAACCAAGCAAAGCATCATTTTTATCTGAACATATCTCACTTCCTTTGCACCAGAATGCATCCTCCATACATATATTACTGATATATCTAACTATACTCTAGAAAAATAAGCAGGCAGATAAATTGCTAGGCATACCTTTTGCAGCAAAAACAAAATTCTGCAGTAGAAGAAGTAATCCTATACTTTAAATAAAGCACTCATACAAGATGTGCTTGAAAAGAGGTAATGAATTTAAAAAATAATTCTTATTTTTTTAAATAGTAGCAAACAAGAAAAAAATGCCAATTCTAGAACTTCATAATTGCCATAGTTGGGACAAAGACCTACCGAGTTCACTACTAGTCAGTAATGTCTTTATCAATGATAATGAATAAAACAATCAGGGGCATGCTTTTTGGCCTTGTAGACAAATGGCACAGTGCACATTGTGTATATACAGATCAATTCTCTGGACTTGGGTCTCTGCTGTGGCTCTATTTACATTCCCAGTCTAATACATCATTAAAGAATGAATATAGGAAATAGATCAAGTAATATGATCTTTTTTTTGATATACTCTTCCAGTTTCTTCAGTTCAGTACCCTTGGGAGTTCCTGAGCCAGAAGTTAGAGAAAGAAATTCATGTTTAATAAATGCAGATGAAAACCTCCCCAGTATCTTCTTCAGTTTTGTTGTGTGAAACTATAGTTCCTTTTATTTCAAGCCTGTAGCTCATAAATGCATTTGTTGCCTTCTTAGTTCTTGTGCTAGGAGAAACAACCATTAAATCTTTTTTATTCATGTTTTCCAAACTTTTTATAATTTTATGGCTTCTTAATTTCCCCTTAATCATCTCTTTTCCAGGCTTAAGAGTGCTATCTATTCAATCTCTGCTGGTATGGAAATCGTTCCATAGCACAGTCCATCCTTGCCAACCTTGTCTGTATTTTTCTCTATTAAAGCCTTTTTGAAACCCAGATCCAAACTCATTATTTCAGTATGAATGTACAATGGATTCACACATCTGTATGATTTTTAACTCCTTATTCTTTTGCCTATAATTTCAACTTTGTCATTTTTCTTGCAGAAGACATGACAATTGAACATCTCACTGGTGTTTTCAGCGTTTTAATGATTGCTTTCCAGAGTAGCAATAGAGCCCATCACTGTGTATAAGCAATGAAGATTATTTTTTTCTCTGTACATGACTTTCCATTTATTGACATTGATTTCATCTGTCATTTCATAGCTCAATATCATGAGACCTTTCTGTCTCTCTCTATATCCAGATTATGATTTTACTGTCCTAATTAATTAANTTTGCCTATAATTTCAACTTTGTCATTTTTCTTGCAGAAGAATATCATGAGACCTTTCTGTCTCTCTCTATATCCAGATTATGATTTTACTGTCCTAATTAATTAGGTATCATCAGACAAAAATTAATCTCACAGCTCACCACTTTTTCTGTTACAAATCCTAGCTTCTCCTCCAGGATGGATCCTTGGAAATCTGAATTTCCTTTCCCTGAAAAATAATTATTCACCCTCTTCTTTGTTTCTCATATTTCACCAAGTAATCTAATAGATTTGCCCTTCTACCTCATGATGATCCTGTTTCATTAATGTTATTGATGTCTTTTTGAAAATCTGAGTTTATAAAATTGAATCAATGTTAGCCAAATACTCCTTGGTTCCTCCAAAGAATTGCTGTACATTTGCAAAACATGATTTTCTTTTGCAAAAACTCTTCTGATGATTGCTGCCAATGTGTAGTCTTTACCTTTCTGGATATTTATTTGTTTTTTATTATAATTACTAGCAATTTTCCTGGTGTGTAAGCCAGAAGTATCGGTCTGTTGGAGCATATCCCTTTTTAGTAAATGATTGTTCATTTGCCACTTTTCATTATTTTGATATCATTACCATTTCAGACTGATGTTCAGGTTTTTACTTATAAGGCAAATCAGCAAAATAGGTACCCCTTTAATCTCCCTATAATGAACACAAATGCAAAAAATAATTCAATATTTCATCTCCAGGCCAGTTTACTAGATTATTTGTTCTGCACAGCACTTCTATACCCTCATCACCAACTAACCTCACTTTTAGCAGACCGGTTCCAAGTTTTTTGAAGAAATTCTGTAGGGGAAAAAAATTCTGAGGGATAATTTTATAATTTTTTTATTCCTAATAACTCCTATACTTTGTTACTCAAAAACTAATTTAGGAAGGTGGAAGAAAACTGTCAGGTGTTTTTTTTTTTCATGAGTAGTACATATTCTCTGAGCTTCTAAAGTCATGTAAGAAAGCC
This sequence comes from Crypturellus undulatus, assembly GCA_013389825.1. NCBI lineage: Eukaryota > Metazoa > Chordata > Aves > Tinamiformes > Tinamidae > Crypturellus > Crypturellus undulatus. The sequence goes on from VWPW01030059.1 coordinate 518,992, forward strand.
AGATTTTTTTTTTTGGTAGTGTTTCCTTTTAACTAACTTTCTTGATTTTTTTTGTAATTTCACTCTTTAAATATAAATACCGCATTGGCTTTATGTATTTATACGTACTCTACTGTTATAGTAAGATTCTTCACACTTGAAAGGATATGAAATTTGAATAGTCTGTGTCTACTATTAATTAGTGGCTCTTGGATAAATGTTACCCAGAATTAGATCCTGTGCATTAAATCCTGAGAACTAAATCTAAAAGTGCCCTTCTTATGAGGTTTTTTTTTGACTAATGATTCCAATATGCAGTCAGATATAATGATGTGCACAGTGATTTAAGTTTTATTGAGTATGGGTTTAAAGAGTTTTTTAAGGAGATGAAACTTTTCAAAGGTATCTGGCTCATGCATACAGCACTATACTAAACATTGTATCATAATCAATATTAACACTTATAGAATGCACCTCCCCTCTGCCAAACTTCAGTATTTTAGTAACATGTATGTTGTGTGAATATTTACCCTTGTGTTAAAAAATAATGCTAAACTATATTTTCCTTGTTGTTCCCCTTCTTAGTTTAGCATTAAGGGAAGATATTCACACAGCTTGGATGTTACTAAAATATTGCAGTGAATCTTCTTGTTCCCCTTCATACATAACAAACTTTCCAACTTTATTAGCTGTGCATCTATACAGCAATTTTAACTGACAGAATTTGTAGCTATATTGGCAAAAGACAATGATCTTTTGCACGAGGTGAATTATGACAAAATAAAAAATTCTCAGCATAGGCCTCACTAGTGAATATATCTGAAAAGCCAACAGTGATATTTCATTGACTCGTTGCAAGAGGCAGGAAGATAGATTTATAATGTATTAGCAGAACAGTTTTTTTTTTTTTTTTTAATTAACCAAGACACAAATGAAGAACACAGCCCATTACAGTTTGGATGATCTGAAAAACTGTAAAACATGCGATGATGTCACACAAAATCCAGTGTGACATCACTATATCCTAATGTAAAGGGAGCAATGACACAACCTAGAACTGTTACATAAGTGATGTAGAAAAATAACTTTTAGAAATTGTTTATCATAAAATAAATAATTAAATAATTGCAGTGTTTAAGCAGGTGTATGGAAAATATCTGTCCAAAACCATCACCCTAAGATACATTCTAGACAGTTCATAATTTGAGTATGCTATTGAATAAGACTGGAGACAGTCTCATGACACAAATTATTTTGTCTTGTTTTAAGGCTATAGCATAAACTTTCTATTCGTATTCTGTGTGCACTTTCCCATAGTACACTACGAATAGCATACACCAATAGGGAAAACAAAACAGGGACAGGCACCAAAAGGGAAAACAAAAAAGACACCAACAAGGAAAACAGATGTTTCTGAATCATGTATTTGTGATAAAAACATGTACAGTGCTAAGTTTATTTGTTTTTTCAACTTTTCTTACAAATTGACTTAAGATTTAATTATGCAAAGTCTTGAATAAATTCTTGTCATAACTGCTCTATCCTGCTTTCGGAAGAACCATCAGAAACATTCATCTAACAGCTATAATGTCAACAATTTCATCTGAGCTATTTGTTTACTTGTCTTTTATTTTCAGTATTATGTATATATATACATAGGCATTTTCAAAATTTCTCTCATCCAAATGGAGACGTCTAAAAGAGGCCAGATGGTTTACAACAGACATTTCTATTCCCATTGATAGACTTCAAATGGACTCTGGATGATCACTGTAGATGCAGATATCTATTTGTATAAATAACTCAGAGGACATGAATCCCACAGAATAGTGGCAATAGCAGCAGAAAGGGGACATCATGAGCAATAGCACACTACAGAAGTCAAGACAGATGTAAATTCATGCGATGACAAGAGCTATGGATAGGAACAAATCCAAGAAAGAAAGTGTGAAAATTCCTGGGAAGGTCAAGCTGAAGATGTCAAAAGCAGAAAAATGACCAATAAAACTTAAAGGCAGGCAGTGACTTCAGAAGGAAAGGGAGTAAGAAACCTATCAGAAAGTTCAAGAAAAAATGTACAAGAAAATACAAAACATAGGACGCAGCAGAAAGGTGCCCTTTTGCTCAAACGAGGGAACCTAGGTATGACTTCACTTTTACTTCCTGCTGGTAAATGATTTCTACTTTTCTGTCATTGGAAAGGAGGAGGCAGAGGGAACCCAAAGGGACCACAGCTCCTCTTCCCTGTTACCACTGCCTATAGGAGAATATGTGAACTCTCAGATATGGGGTGGAGTAGCAGCAACTTGAGTATAATTAAGTAACTTTCCTAAGAGCAATGCTACTTCTAGACCTGCAACTTATGGTCACTCTAAAACCAGTTTCATCTATCACATTTGCACTAAATCTTGCTGTAGCCAAAGCAAATATTTTTTTTTCCATTTGGTTTTCTCTGTGGTCAACTGCATTATTTCTGTAATAGCAGTCTTCATCAAGGTACTGATTTTTATCCAAATTTTCTGTGACAACCATGCCCTTCTCTGCTTATGTTTGTTACACAGCCTTAACATTAATTAAATGCATAGGAGGGGTTTTTTTTTACATTAATTTCTTTTTATCAGATTTGTTCCTTTTCTTTTTCAATAATTGCAGTCGGATTAACTGAATTGTAAGAGCTGGAGTTCTGAATACAAATAAGAGGGTTTTTCCCTTCCTCTTCCCTGACTACATTTCTATTACTGCAATCACAAGTATTGTTAACAACATTAAAGCACACAGCAGATGTGAACCCAGCTATAGTGAGAGAATATTTTGATTCCACAAAAAGGTTTAGTGCTGAAACATAATGTTCTTGCTTCACAGCTATGACAGGGCGAACTAGAACACACTTTTGAAAGTTAATATCTGATTTTCTAGATGCCTGCTGCCAATTTGTTTTCATTCTACTTCAACATAGTAGGCAATGAGAAGGGATTTTGCAAAGATTACTACTGGGCTCATTATTATTGCACTAGTAGTTCTGGAAAACAAAATACCAAAACTCAGCTGATGATGACACAGTTACACAATGAAACAGGCTGCTTAGTACTCACTCCTTGGAATGAGCCTCTAGAGGACACCTCAGCCACGCACCCTACAACTTAAATAACACTGACTTATCTTTTATGCTGTATTCTTGGCTTTATTGCAAAATAGGATTTATGTTAGGAGCTAAAGGGCTACAAGCTCTTTAACCTCTCTTTTTACCCAGCGTGTGGAATACAAACCAGGCCAAGAGTGACAGCTGAAAGCTACTGCCATCTGATGGCTGCAAGGTCACCGCTGCCAAACACGCTGGCAAGTAGGTGAAAATCCTACAGGCAGTTACGATCCAACATGGGGGTTATGAACACAGGGGAGATATCAGCATTTAATGGTCGTTACAACCAAGACATCCTCTCACCCTGAGCATTGCTGCCCCCATATTTCTGCTGCTCACATACACCTTGTGTTTTACCTTCCCTGCGTAGCTGCTCCCACCCTCAACTATGATCCAGAAAACTTGTAAAATGAAGGGGTGGGGCATGTGTGGCTTATACCAATATATTCCTACTTTTGAAGTGACTTTCCTCTACTCTTGGAGACTGATAGAGCAGCAGGTTCCCAACAGGACCTCATTTTCTTTACAATCTTTCCTGCAAACAAAAAGGGGTTGTTGGTCTGGGCCCTTCTGTTTAGCTAGAGTCTATTTTCTAAATGTGCACCTAGAACTATATTTTGAATTAACACTGCAAAAAGCCTGTGTGGTCTTATACCATATGCAGCATTTTGGTTCAGCTTTATTCTAGTTCTTATCCAGTCTCGACCATCTAATCATAATAATATCCATCTGAAATTGCCGCAGCCTTGAGGCAGAGGCTGAAGTTGGAGCAATCATGATTAACCAGCAGCTATTTGAAGGGAGGGAGAACTAAGGAAAGTAGATATTATTAGAAACCCATTAAAAACCTGTAAAATTACATGAAAGAATTGCATGAAAATAGGTCCAAGTTTAAACCATAAAAAAGCATTCTGTAATACTCCTTTAGCACAAGTGGAAGAAGCTAAACTTGTTCAGTAGTCCTGAAGTGCTCTTTCTTTTTCTAATTAAAGAAAAGGGCTTTCTAGGGATGTCTGCAGAATAATGCAAGATGCTCTGTGAAGCTGCCAAATTAGAGTGAAAATGTGTTTGCTCCCAGTGTGAGTAGAAGCATTTGAAAACTGAGTTGCTTAGAGAAACTGAGAGATCAGATGCAGGCATGAATGCTCCCTGTATTCCTGCAGATAACTCTGCCACATGCTGTATTTTACTCTAGGCCAATTATTTCAAACAACACTCAAACCTAACACCTCTAGTAAAGTCCAGGACCTCTGTCAATGAATAGTTACATGACCAACCTAGTTAACCTGTGTTCAGAAGTTACCGTCCCCTGTCTCAAGGGGCGGGAGCTAACTGGATGTGTGCACTCAATCCACTGCAAAACAAACCAATACTGAAGGATCTCTTCACAATTTTGGTAGCAGGCTTTTCACAAATTCTCAGTTATCTTATGTACATCATGGGTATTTTTTTTAGTGTAGGATAAGAGATCTTGGCTAAGCCAATGTACTTGTGAAAGACACAGATATATTTGTAGGAGGCAATGGAAGGTCTGGAAACTGAAATGTCTGATTTCCAGTTTAGTAAAATTTCTTTTACTGGAATCTACTTTCATGGAATAGAGACCTTCTCATTCTATATTTACTTCCCTTGATTCGTTTTCCTTCTGACCCTGGAATATATTTTATAATCTTAATCTTTGTAGGTAAGTATAACAAACACTAAAATATATTTACTGAAAGGGTAAAGAAAGTGTAGTGATGGTTTCTGGAAAAGGGAGATGGAAGCCATGATCCTCACAAATAGCAGTATTAAACCTCTGATGAAGTAATTAATAACATTTTGAAAGCTCTCCCACTCACAGTATGTTTGTTTCTGTGATTGTGATACTCTAGAAAATTCAGTGTTCAATTGCCCTGAAACTCATTCACAGATCCCTTGGTAGCAGCTAAATAATTCCTGTACATTCACAGTGACAGAGAACATTGTTAACCTACATTTCCATATTAATCTGGTAATGATTCCATACTTTTTTTCCAGGGAAAATGTTGTTTGCTTTGCAATGTCAGTCCCCAGAGAGTCCCCATCATATAATGGTGTATTATCCATGGGCCCTATGGGGCCACAGTTCTTGTTTTTACCATTCTAGCACAGCCTAAAAACAGATGACTGGCTGAACCCAATAACTAGAGTGTGAATTGTACATATATGTATGGCTTTTTAATTAAGGGTAGAGACAAAAAACTCCGAGTAAATTATTATTGCTCAGGGTTTTGTTTTGTTTCCACAAGTTCATCAGTATGTCTTTTCTGTCAAGATACTTCAGAATGGAAGGGAACAAGAAACCTCCTGTGATCCTTGATCAATGAAAATACCCTGTTGTTCAAGATACCTTCTTCTATTTTCAGAGCATCAGCTAAACAGAAATCTTTACTTGGCTCTCTGTCTAACCTGTGAGTTAACCTGTGGGCTTATCCCGGGAGTCCCTCTTTGCTGGAATACATCTACAGCAAACACTCAATTATAAAAAAATAAAAAAAGTTTTATTCTATGGGAATGTTGGGAATTACATTATGCACTTAATGGATCCCATGATAGCATTTGTATGACCTCGATCAGTGACTCTATCGCTGGAAAAAGCATGTGCCTATGTAGCTTATCTATAACTCTGTGACCTGTATAATGGAAAAGGCATGCCCCTACAGAGCGTGCCAAATATTTTTTCTTTTTTTTATTATTATTATTTTTTAATCCAGAGAGCTTCAACGGATTCAGAGCTATATCTTGCTGCTGTAATATAGACAGTCCTCTTTTTGATAGTCCTCTTTGATGTCAGATTACTTTCTTTCTTATGCCTATTCCTCCAGGTCAGAAGTTATCTTCTCTTTTGGTCTAATGAAGCATTGCTCAGTTGTCAACTCCTAATATTTAGTGCCAGCTGCTGCCTAACGCAGGATCATTAACTGTAGTACAAAACTTTTTATCAATTTACCTGTCAAATGGTTAAACCTCCACTAGCAACAGTTCTGTCATGCTGTCTGTCCACAACCACTTCATCTTTGCTTTTTTTGGATGTTCCTTGGTCTTTGTGGGTGTGATCAACATTGGGATCCCTACTGGGAGCACCAACGGCAATAAGTGCGTGCCTCAATCCCCGGGCACCGGTCAAACCCGGAGCATTCACACCAAGATAAGTGAATTCTAAATGCTTGCTTATCATAGAATTTTTTTCTTTAGTCAAAACCTCTTCAGATAGATCTCTGCACAATTCATGATGGCAAGTTAAATGAATCTCTGATTGATAGAACATATTGGACTCTACCTGAAGGCTTACCCCTTTCAGAGAAAAAGCTCATATTGTATATTAAACTACAAATTACAAGATGTATATAGCTCTAGAGATAAAATTCTGATTATTCCTTGTCACAAAAGCATGCTCTACATAATAACTACCAAAGATAAAGGGTGGCATTTGGGGGGGTCAGATTAATTGGCAGTTCATAGCTGTCTTTTACTGCCACTGGTGTAGTGAGGAATAGCCCATGTAAACAAAGCACTTGCTTCCTGTGTAAAATAAATGTAATGGAGAGCAGACTAAAGCACAAGAAATGCTCCTCCCCAAATGACGATGCTTCAGAAGGCCTGTGAGCTTTTTATCTCCCTCACATACACTTACATTTTTAATGCTACAAGATGTACATTAAATTAAGAATTCTTGTGTATGCAGTTATAACATTTTAAAGAGTTTGTTCAGCAGCTGTTGAAAATAAGTATTAGCCATCATCAGTATTGAGCAATTAAATTTCATAGCTCAGACATGACAGAAGGAGCATTCTCCATTAGCATTAGCAGTAGGGAAGCAGATATTATCTGACTTCAAAATTATTATTTTTACAGGAAAACTGGAAAGGCCATTGTCACTTGCCAAATAAAATTATTACTGTAAAAATAAATATTAATTACTGTTATATATTAGAAGAACAAAGAGCTGCTGAAGTTATTATCAGTTCCATTTATCTGTGGTGTATGTCAGAAATCTTATTTGAATTTTCAGGAACAAGGGCTTTCGTCTTGTCAATTTTGGGATAATTCCCAGTAAAACTGACCACCAGTACCTGTCATGGGCCCTGTGCTCTGTTACAAGATTGAATCTTTTATTAATGTGATATTTGAAAAGATCATAGAATTATTGTGTTTTGGTTTTTTTATCATTTTCAGAATTAATCTGGAAGTTTAATTTAACTAACTAGACCCTTACAACATTCTCACCCTGCCCAAATCACAGGTAGTTTAAACATTATATATTATTTAAAATTATTTGGTTGATCATGAACACAAAGTCAACTTTTTTTTTATTTGCTTGGGGGTTTTTTTTTGTATTATTTAGTGGATCTCCAGATGGCATGATTAACAGTTTTCTTTAATTATATGATGTACATAAACTGAAATTATTTACATTAACTACATAGAAATTTAATTAATAAGTGGATACAGTAGCAGAGATGCTTTCTGGCATCAGCTACTCTCTTCTCACACCAAAGCAAACATGTGATGTCTGTCCAGCATTGCATACAATGGCAGATGAATAAATAGTGCCATATCACCCTTTGGAAAACATATACACGAAAGACACGGTGTGGACAAATGAAGTCACAGACCAAGTTCCAGCTTTGGGAAAGCTGTGGGGACTTCTTCAGGACAGGGATTGCTCTGGTGAACGAGCTCCACAGAGATCAGGGTGCACAATATATTCATCTTCACTCTCATTCCTGTGTGGGCTTCTATAGAAGCCCATAATATTGGCTTCTATAGACTGAAGCTACGTCCTACAATAGTGAAGAAGGTCCTAGGCTGAATGATCGTAGAATCATAGAATAATTATGGTTGGAGAAGAGTTTTAGATCAGTAACTGTGCCTCCCTATTGACTGGGAGGAGGGCCACCCGGTTTTGGCAAGAGGAATGTGGTTCTCTTACCAGCTTCCCAACCTCCAATGCCATAGATCCAGCTCCTGGGAGAGGCACCTTCTCTGATTACAGCCCTTTGTTCTCACTCCCAGCACACCTCCAGGTTAAGGTATTTTCAGTTAATGTTTGCAATGAGCTCTGGCAATACCTGCCCATGACCAGAGTACAGGAAGAAACATTCTCTATTGTATTATTTTACATCTTAATCTTACAATTTATGCATTTTTTTTTCCATCTGCTGTGCTGTGGGCATAAAGATCGAGCCCAGAGTACTTAATTTCTTATACAAGCGTTCCTTTTTGTGTTTTCTTTTTTCCAATAAGTTCAGGCTAATAGCTATTCTGCAAAATTTACTGGTCTATTCTCCACATGCTATCTGAGGATTTGCATACATAAGTCTTATCTCTGTTAATGGGACTGGGAAGGATATGCATAAATCCCTGCACAGAGAGATGAAATAATGGTACTCTTAAGGCTTATTTATTTCACATTGCAAAGTATGTTATACTTGCTGCAATAATCTCTATGGCTCCAATTTAGTGTATGAAAGAAATAGGTATTCCGTATGTTGATATGTAACTGTTTCTAATGATTACTCTAAAGTCTGTAAAACTCCTGTTATTGAAATTTTGATGCATTTCAAGTGCTTATCCATTACAATACATTCTTTGGATGGTAATTAATACTCTTTTTTTCTCCATATATACAGTATTCTTTTCTTTATATTATCTTCAATATGGTCTAGATACAGTGTATGCCATTTTAGTTTAATAAAATTAGATTCTTGCAATTAGTCTTCACAGAAACCAGTGATAGTATTAATCATTCTTCTTCCAGACAATGTAATGTTCTTCCAGTAAAATGTTCTTATTGAACATTTTATTGACTAATTCCCTTAGTGCTCTTTGGAGTATGTTTACTATAGCATCTGTGTATACATAAAATATCATAGAATCATAGAATCACAGAATGCCTAAGGTTGGCAGGGACCTCTAGAGGTCATCTAGTCCAACCCCCCTGCACACGCAGGGCCACCTAGAGCACGTGGCACAGGGCTGCATCCAAGCGGGTCTTGAAGATCTCCAGAGAAGGAGACTCCACAACCTCTCTGGGCAGCCTGTACCAGGGCTCTGTCACCCTCACCGTCAAGAAGTTCTTCCTTAAGTTCCCGTGGAACTTTTGGTGCTTCAGTTTGTGGCCATTTCCTCTGGTTCTGTCAGTGACCACCAGTGAAAAGAGGCCAGCCCCATCTTCCTCACTGCCTCCCTTGAGGCACTTATAGACACAGATCAGGTCCCCTCTCAGCCTTCTCTTCTCCAGGCTGAACAAGCCCAGCTCCCTCAGCCTCTCCTCATAGGGCAGATGTTCCAGGCCCCTGATCATCCTCGTGGCCCTGCGCTGGACTCTCTCCAGCAGCTCCACATCCCCCTTGTACTGGGGGGCCCAGAACTGGACACAGTGCTCCAGATGTGGCCTCACCAGGGCTGAGCAGAGGGGCAGGATCACCTCCCTCGACCTGCTGGAGACGCTCCTCTTAATGCACCCCAGAATATTTAGAGATTTGCTTTAAATTCTTCATATGCTGCCTGTGAATTTTCATCTTTTTTTTTCTCCACTGTAGAGGGTTATCTATGCATTGTACTATGGGTACATAGACCATGTTTTGAATTCCTACTAGAAATTTACCCATTTCTATACAAGCAGCTGAAAAATGAGGGTCAAGGGTAAATTATAGCCAAGTGTCAGGGAACAGTGAAAGCTGGACCTATTTGATCTGGTAGGTGTTTGTAATCATGTGAACTGAAATTGCTGTGGATCAGATGTCAATTCTATTTGAATATTTGGAGAATCAGCAAAGTGAACTTGCTGCAAGATGATAAACATTTGTTAACTACAGTGGTTAATTTTTAACTTGAGGAGGAGGGCAAAAGGTGTAAAAAGTTATTAAATCCTCTGTTTTTGTAGGTAAAGTGCTTTTCTGCTTTTCAGAAGCTAATGACAGCAAATCAATACCTTGGGGTACATTCATATATTCATGGCTTCAGCAAATACACTTTCTTGAACTTTAATCTTGAAGTTATCTAACTTCTTTAGGAAGTATGGTTATATAGGGTTTATAGGGTTTAGAAAAACATATTTTCTTTATTATTTTTTTTTTAAACTAGGCAGGGGTGTAACCCCTTGCCCTTTGTTAAGATAGTTGTTCAAATATTTAAGTTTCTGAACGGGCTCAAAGAGCGTAACCAATAACCGCCTCCATCCCAAGTAGAGCCCCCCTCCTTGGTTGCACCCTCCAAAACAAAGTCGTTTGCAGACACTTAGAAGCAGAGGAAATTTGCTAGTTACATTTTGGTAAAGATATGAGTTCCGAAGTAGGACAAGGAGCAGAGTTTTGCTCTAGCTTGTGCCCAGGGCTGCAGCGGCTGCCGAGGAGCTGGGATAACGGATTTCTGCAGTGCTCTCAGCCCCTGGGGATCTGCACATCCTGTTGATGGGCACATGCCAGGCTCTTAGTCAGGCAGTTGCTTTCGCCTCTTGTCCTCTGCTGCCACCAGCTCATGAGCAGGAGGGAATATTTATCCATGAAGAAAATCCATAGTTTTGTAATTAGGGCTTATATGAGGGGAATGGAAGTTGTAGCTGAAGGGCTTCCACATTCTTGTGGATTCTTGCCATGAGAATTGTCACCTAGGACGTAAGCAGGGTGCAGGAATTCCTGTTGTAAGGCAGGATTTTATATGATTGGTCTAATCTGCATGATCTGATTTACATAGGCAGTGGAATCCTGCTATTTGTTTTGACTTCAGTAAGGAGACCAGGGACATTATATTATACTATGTGATAAGCTACAGAGTCAAAACCGCAGAATTTGTAATAAACAATCCTCCAGAACTTGCATCTTTCAATGCAAGTACTTATTTTGATTCACCTACACACATACACACACACAAAAAGCCATCTCCATAGAAACCTCCTGAACCTTATGTCTTAAATAAATACTTTAAAGAGATTATCTTGAGAGTTATTGAGGACATTCAGCTCTCGCTGTCTCCTAAAATAGCAATATCTCTAGAAACTGCACTGCAATTTTCCACTGTGTATTGACAAAATATAGGTATTCAACTCAGATTAATGTAGAGTTTTATTTTTTTTAGTAATCAGAACAGTAAATCTTCTTGGATTTACATATATATGTGTATATACATAAATATATATATATATCCATACATACATATGTATATACACATACACATACTGCCATACCCAAATCTCCTTAACCTTATTTTGTATATTTTTTGATCTGAGCACTCAGTGCATATAGAATATTAAATGATTAGTCACAGCTAACTTTAACCATTTAAACATCAGATTTTCATGACAATCAGCTCTTTCTCTGTAGTCAATGGAAAGAACTCTCATACAAATATTTATTCTCCTTAGTTCAGATGCTTTTTTTTTTTTTGCGTATTTTGCCAAGATGAGTAACACAGATAAGTCGCCTAACTTTTGGAGGACAAATTTAGATGAGATGATTAATTCTGTTTCTTGTGCTATCAATTGCTAGAGCCACCAGAAATCATGATCCTAGCTAAAACTAACGTAAGGCATCCAGCTGGTGTTGCTTTTTTCCAATAAAAATCCAGTAAACAAAGTTCTTTGTAAATGATAAATGGTCTTCAACTACCATTAGTAAATATATTTATTGAGCAGATAGAATTGCTTACACGTCTTTATTGTGAGCTCTTCTCTTGGTTGTGGGAAATTTAAATAACTTATCCAAATCCATTGTGTATCTGTTTTTACTATTTATGAATACATGCTTCTTGAAATAAGCAGTTATTAAATGTTTCATGGCAGCTAGGTAATGTAATATAGGATGTAACATAGGGTCCACTGCTACAAGGTATCAAAAAGTGAAGTGCTGATCATCTTCAATTTCTGTTGGTTTTAGGCAGTCTACTGAAGGTTAAATACGCTTGGAATAAGTTTCCAAGATCAGCTCTTTGGAAGCTTATCCAGCTTCCTCACCTTAGTGAGGAATTTGAAATTCCAGGAGGGTCTTTCTTTTGAGGTTGGGAAGAACTGTCAAGACAAAACTTTTATTTCTCTAAAAAACACATATTTTCACCACAAGCTTTATAACACTATACATTATTCCTGCTACAATGCAAAGTGCTGTAACCAACCAACTTGATAAAGTGCAGTCTTGATAAAATGTCTTAATAAAATGCAGTGCTACTAGCAGTAAAAATGCAACATTTGCCCATCTCATTGTCATTGATAACTCTGTTAGCAGGTATTGTCTGTTAATGCTGATGCCAGTTTCTATCAGTGAGCTTACTGGCTACTCCAGAAACTTCAGCTTTTAAATTTGAGATTTCTTTTAGCCTGAAAGCATAAAACTGTGCCTGAAGCCTAGTCTCAAAGACAAGCACTGCCTCCTCGGAAATACAGAAGATCAGCAAAAACAGGATGCTATTTGCATCACCTGACAATAGACACTGAACACAACATAAACTGGAATATATTTACTGCAACACCTTCCACTTCATTCTCATAACACCTAATGAAGGATGCGCAGTGGAGGCCAGCTGGGGCCTAGAGGTGTCCTAGAGTATCATGCTTTAAAAAATGAGCTCTCAAGGAGCCTCCAGAGCCCACACTTACTAGCTAATATGCAAATAATTACAGCTTTGAGACAGGCACTGGTATTTCTGTCAGCTGATGCTCTATACCATATAGAGATATTAGCACAGACCAACTTTGGTTCAAAAGTCTGTGTCCATATCCATCACAGTGTGCAGAATATGCTGGCATATCTGCAGAAAGTCTATAGGCCAGATGTTAAGACAATAGAATCACAGAATAATTTTGTTTGAAAAAAAAAAAAGATCTCTGAAAGTCATCTAGCCCAAGACTATGCTCAAAGGGAGCCTAATTTCAAAGCTATATCAGGTCATCCCAAGCCATTTCCAGTTGATTTTTGCAAGACTCAAGGATAAAGATGCCATTGCCTCTCTGGACAGCATATCCCAGTGTCCCAGTGCTTGTTTTGTCTCATTGTAAAATTTCAATTCAAAGTAATTATTCACCGGTCATCTCTTCAAAAAGCCAGCAATAAATAAGCACACAAACTATACTCTCATTTCAAACCAGCACAACTGCCTGCTCCTGTAAAGCTGTGCAGCTTAATCCTGAAGCAGCTAAAACCAACATAATACCCAGTATCAAGGGATAAATAACAAGATTTGTAGATAGAATTAGGTACAGAATTGAAGACTATCTCAGATTTATTTCTGAGCAAGGATTTTCCTCGGACTCAGTCCTGAAGCCGTTACTCAGGAATGCCTCCCCCAGTGACAATGTCTCAAAACAGCCAGTACCAAAGTACCTGAAAGGCAAGCTGAGCAGTTGTGCCATTCTGCCATGAGGTTCCAAAAGGAGTAATAAAGCAGATGTCTGTTCAGGATTAGAGGGCACTGGAGAAGTAAGTGCTGGCAGTAAGTATGCAGGGGCTTATTTCTGTAATATTCAAGCAACTTTGGAGAATTTATCATTTATTGCTTTATTTTAAAGGATGTAATAAAATGCATGTTTAATTAGGTAGAGAGTTTTTTTTTTAAATTAACTTGAGATTTTAGTTTCTGAGGTTTTTCAGATATCCAACGTATTTTAGGAAAGTATTGAAGACAGGTCTACCATAATTGCTCATCTCTTAATAGCTGATGTGAGGAGTTATACTTCTAAAAACACTATTCACTTAATTTGCAATGAGAATTTAGCTTGTAAGCATAAAAATACCCATTGGATTTAAAAAAAAAAAAAAAAAAAGGAAAAGCCTTCTGGCTAATAATGCCTTCTATGAGCAGCTTCAGGCTTCATCTCTCACAAACAGCCACTCTTTGGACCCAAAGGATAGCAGCTTTCTAAAATATCCTGCAACTCCAGTTAATATGTAACATGACACATGTGTAACAAGAGACTAAGGTATAAAGGCAAAAGGCAAGAAAAGCTTCAGAAAAGCTTTGACAGTGCAATTTCTACAATCTGCTCTACTGCATTGGAAATGCACATGCACATTAAATTTTACTCACCAATTCCACTAAGGTATATTAAAGTGAGTATGAATAACTTTTAATTACCAAGGCCAAAGAAGTAGTATTCTTAATTCTCTGCCTGGGGACATGAAAGTTTTAGATATGACTTTAAAACACTGAAAAGACTTTGCATCTTCTATCTTGGAAAAGATACAGAAGACCATGGGATGCGCAGGCATGTTTTTGCTCAAACCAAAGGTCACCTTGGTGTAATATAGCTGCTTATTTTGTCCCATTTGTTCTTCCGCCTACTAGTTGTCTCTGCCTTTTGCTAGATCCTAAACTGTAAGGGATAAGGACTATTTCTCATACTTATATCTGTTACTTAAAGCAGCAGGAGCCAGAGACCTCTAGATGCTGCCACAAACTGGAACTGATAAATAGGTGTTCGGAAACCAAGAAATATGACAGTAGTAAACACATTTTAAACTGTTTTGCCCTACAGTTAGAAGAGATGTTTGCTCATCTCAGCAGAGCATGTTAGCTCAGGTTCAGCGACTCTCTAAAGAGGAGTCACGTGGGCTTTTTGTGAGCTTAGAGTGTGGACAGAGGTAGCTTGTGTATGCCTGCGGTGTGCACACGGATGTGCCCTGAGTCCTTTGTGGGTCCAGCTCTAAATTCTAGACTGCACAGATAATGGATATTTTTCAGCTTGGTTGCTGAGTCAAATGTGTGTGCGTGGGGGCAAAGCCAGCAATGTGCTGGCAATGGTATTTCATTTTACTTTAGTCAGAAATATTCCATTTGAGGGAAGTTCTCCAAATCAAGTGTTTTTTTTTTTTTTTTTCTTTTTTCTTTTTCTTTCTGACAGTTTGGAGGAATTCTGCTTTTGAAGGGCTACATGTTCTGGTCAAACAGCAGCAGGAAAGGTGTCAGTACATGTTTATTGCAAACTGGCTTTGAAAGTATCAGCTGAACTTCACACGAGGTTAGAAAAGATGCAAAGCTTCTCCTTAAGACATACAGACTTTTCCATATTAGAGCCGTGCAGTGGAATGAACGATCCAAATCATGAAGTAGGAGTTGCAGCACAGCTCATTTTTCCTTCTTCTGCACAACCACAGCTGCACGGCCCCTTTTGTCCCCATTTCACACAGCAGCTCTGGGAAGGCCTAGAGTCAATCATCTGTGAGCATAACTCCAGAACATCAACTTTCTCTGGTTCCTCTAAAAGGATAGTTTTAATATTAAAACTTCCAATCGGAGCCCATACTTTTCTAGATTTTTTTCTCTGGTTTTGTCATAAAAACAGAGACAAGGTCACAAAAAACAGAACAAGTTCTTGCCCTCATGAGAAAGCAGCTCATAGGACATGCTGTTGGCCTGGTAACTTAAGGCTGAGGTACTCCATGTCTTGCTGAGCAGCCCACCAGATGCATGACACACATGTAGAAACCATGTGAAAGTTCCATTTCAGCATATTTGAGATGCGGGGCTGTTCTGAGCACATGCAATAAATCTCAGTCTTAAAAATTGTTCGACATGAGAAAAAACTGTACCTGACCCATTGAATTTGGCTTGTGGTTTAGAAGAGCTCTCCTTGGCACCATCACGCTCTATCCCTCTGTCATCTCTGACATCTACATATAAAAGGAGTAAAAATGGTTGCTGGCCTTTTTGAGTTGCTATTATTACCAGATTGCGTCATGCTTCCCACAGCCAGTGGGGACGGCTTGGACGGAGCAGCCGGAGGCCGCTCTGCCCTGGCCCCTGGGGCACCGGGGAGCCAGTGAGCTCAGCACCCAGCATGATCTGGCCCTGCCGAAGTAAGGTGACCTCCGAGAGCAGCAGCCAACGTCGCGCTTGCGAAACAGGTGGCAGCGGGATCTTGTCATTTCCTCTTTGCGAGCAGCCTGGCAGCTGCCCTCCGTGCCACACCAAGCGCGGGCACCGGGCCAGCGACGGCTCAGGGAGCTGCTGCTCTAAAGGTCAAACACAGCTTTTGCCAGCAAGAGCTGCCTTCCCCACAGCAAAAACAGAATAAAAAAATATAGTGGGGGTCTGTCAGAGCAAATGGGCAGTGTGTTAAAGGTCAAATTCCAGTTGTTGTAACTTGGGGTTGTTGCAATCCTGCAATAACAACCAGCAAACTCTGCTGGCAGAGTCAGAGGGCTCTGTGGCTAATGTTTGAGGAAACCACTGACGAGCCACTGCCTACGAAAATGTGTTCCTGCAAAACTGGCTATGGGGCAGAACTTACTACGAAAAGCATGTCAGTGTAACAAATGCAGAGGAGCCCTTCACATACAAGTGTACATATACTTTTGTGTTTTTGAATGGCATACTTAGACCATTTAGGATAGCTTTTCCAGAAAGCACTGCCATTTGAATGTGATTAAGTAGTCACAGTTCCACCATATTGGAGTTTTAGGTAGTAAAGTCTAGATTTTAGATTGTCAAAATCTTTAAGATTCCATGTTTTTATCCCTTCATAATTTTCCTAATATTATTAAGGAAAAGTTTTCTCCTCCGCCTATATGTGTGTATACATATATATATATGAAAGCTAAAAGAAAGAGAGGAAAAAAAATCTGCTTATCTTTAAACATATTTTAAAACTCTTTAATGTAAAGTGTACATCTGTGCAGTATCCTAAGCATGGGCATCATCATATTTGTAAGAACATACTTTTTCATAACTCCAAAACTGCCAAGTTCATCCATAATGTATTGTATCCTCATACAATCTGAGTAAAATGGAGTCTTGAAATCTAATAGCAGAATACTGCAAAAGTTTTAATCACAGTGAGCATTCTCTGCCCCTCCAAATTCCCAAGATATTTATTTGCCAGACAACGACTGGGGCAAAGATACTATGAAATAATGACGATTGCTTAATGAAATACAGAGAATCATTCACACTTGCCAAATGACTGCATGGGTGAGTTCAATTCTGTCATGCATTCATTTCTTAATATCTTTTTTTCTGAATGGGACATTTTTAATAGTTTTATGATTACTATGATTATTTATGTAATATGTTTGTGCTGAACCTAAGTACACATATGTAAGAGGGTTATATTTACATTGAACTATACTGATCCATGAGAAAACACCTCAGCTAGATCTACACTGGTTCATTCTCCATTTGGAAACCGCAGAGTTGTGTCAGCACAAAAGCTCTTCTGGGGCCTTTTCATAAAATTATGCCAATGCAGCTCTTCTGGTATTCACTCTTGTTTCAAGTCTCTACATGACACTGAGCAGACATAGCTAATCATAGCCAAAAATAACATAAAAACTGTAGTATGGATCTTGCATTAGCAGACAAAGGTAAACATAGCAAAACAGGGCACAGCTATGTCTTGCACTCTCAGGTGTAAGTTTGACAGACCATCATGCATATATAGAAAAAAATCCTTAATTGCTGGGTCAAACCATGCAAAAGTCAAAACTTGGCTTTGAGAGAAATCAGGTTGGACTTTTGGGAACATACAAAATAACATATTTATAATGTAACTTCCTTCAGAATGACGAACTGCTGCTGACATCAGTAACTGATGTTACTGACATGAGACAGCAGGAGTTTGGATCACAGATCAAGATCTCAGAATAATGTGGAAATTGAAAGAGCCTACAAAAGGTGCTGGGCAGGCTGAATCACTTCAGTCCATCGGATTCTGTGTTACAGATAGAGCAAGCAGGGTGCAAGCCTCCTATGTACTGTTGTCTCAGTGGATGAATGAATGAGTGAATGAACAAGTAAATCATTACAAGGTCTATTAAGAGCAAACTCAGTGTTATAACTGAGCCTGGGAACAGGCTGGGATTTCTTAGGTACCTGATTACCACTAAAATTAAAAAGTAGTTGTACAAACTGTACAGCCTTTCCCCCAAAGGTACAGTTTTATATTAGAGATTAATTAACAAAGGCAGATTCTGCTGTGCATTTTTTCTTTCAGCAATGAAGCAGAATCCATAAACAAGTGTAAGGAAAAAATGCTTTTCCTTTATGAAGTATTTGAAAGCATTTGATCAAAAGCACTCAGATTTGACAGAGAGGATATCTAAAGGTGCTTTGTGGTTAAATCCTCTGTACTTTGGTAAAATAGGCAATTTAGGTTTTACCTCTTGCTTTGCCATTGTTACTCAACTTTGGGCAAGTCACTCAATTTCTCTGGTTTCTGAGACATGACTTCACTCTCAGATTTGGTTGAAAATGCCTGGTACACTCATTAGTGGTGCAATCCTGCAAAAGTAACTTA
This sequence comes from Crypturellus undulatus, assembly GCA_013389825.1. NCBI lineage: Eukaryota > Metazoa > Chordata > Aves > Tinamiformes > Tinamidae > Crypturellus > Crypturellus undulatus. The sequence continues at coordinate 537,357 of VWPW01030059.1, forward strand.
TTAAGCTAAAAATACAATGCTTGGTGCAGCTACTGGATCTGAAACAATTAAAGATGCACACATGTACATTCAGTCCTGACTTTTAAAAAGGTTTGAGGAGGACTTTAATTTTTACTTATAAATCCCAGAAGAAAGAAATGATTGTTGCAATTTTTGCATCCAGGCCGATTAGGAACCTAGAAGTAGGTCTAAGTTTCACAAGACAAACACTCACTAAATTCAGGTACACTCCATATCACATTATCTACTATTTTGAATTTAGGATTAAGTCAAACACATAAGAAGAAAGCTTTTGTTTGTTTGTTTTCAGCTTTGTTCTGCATTTTTTGTTGTTGTTGTTGTTCGTTTGTTTTGTTTTGTTGGGTTTTTTAGCCAAAATGCGTTTTAAGATGAGCTTTCCAGCTGAATGAGTATTAAGTTTGGAGAAACCCAATTCCATTGAGAATTCTCTGATTTAGACTTGATTTCTGAAGAATAGCTGAAACATTCAGTTCATCTAGAGATACTTTACGAAGCAGTAAGGACATCACATACTCATTATGATGCTCTTCAGAATCTTACAGGTGGTGAAAGCTGTCTATTTAATCACTGCAAAGTCCACATTCCTTTTTATGTAAACACATATCTCAAATGAAAAGTTTAGAAACACACAAGAATTTTCTTAGATATTTTGATTGAATTAAACATAAAGCTAATATTTCCTTATAAACTTTACAGCTTAATGTATCATCAGATTAAACTACTGCTGGAAAGCAATTCGCCACTTGGAATGGCAGAAATTGTGACAGGTAACAACTATGCTCCACAGCAGTTGTGGAAATGCTCAGATCGTGACATAACTATGGTTAGTTGACAAAATGTTGCAGCGATAGGTGAAATAATGCACAACGTTTAAATAATCATTAACAAAATATTTCTGGAACATCATCAAGTTCATTTTGAAAACTGAAAGATCCTTGATTTTAGCATGTTTTTCTAAGTCTATATTCAGTTCTAACAGACATTTGCTTTGCATTCATTAAATGATCAAAATGCAAAAAAAAAAATCACTTTTCCATCATCATGTTTCAAGATCAAGGAAGTCTTATCATTGTGCAAAAGGTCAGGGGGCTCCTAAGTCTTCAGCACCTTAAACATCAAGAGACACACCCCCGATCATAAGATTAAATCAAGTCACAGGATGTGTGCCCTACGGATATTGGTTAAACTATTCTGGAGCTGAGTGGATTAGACTGGCATCCTGCATTTCACTTGAAAGTGTACCATACCAAAAAGGTCAACAGTGTTTCAAGGAAGTTGTTAATTGAAATCAACCAAATGAGACAACTCTCTTCCTGAAGGAATACTTTGTCCAGACCTACTTTGCCTTTGGAACAATATGTATCAGAAGTGGCATTTAGGCGTTTCGATCAGACTTCTGCTCTTTCTCAGCTTGCCCAGCAAAAGCAATGATTCATTCATTTTAGCAAATCTCCCCTGACTGTTGGAAAACAGATTTCTGTACACCTTCATTACTTTTATTGAGGTAAAAGATGTGTGACTTGTCTTATGAAAAAAAAAAGCTTACTGTAAGTTTTTAAACTTGCAAATGCGGCAACTTCTGTCTTAATTTAATCCAAACTATCAGCAAGGGTTTGGATTTATACTTCATGGTATATAGATTTATATTTCCTTTTTGAGGAAGTAACTGACAGTGGTTTTCCAGTACCACCCTTACAGACTTTTATATTTGTAGGAAAATGCTAATTCTCAAAGGGAATATGAAGTAGGGGCTATGTGTAGCTCTGGTCTTCAAATGCCCAGGCACAATTCTTCTCCAAAAGAGATGAAAACAGTATTGACTTCTAGAAAAATAACAACTCACTCTTGCCCTCTATGTCTACAGCTCTGCATTAAACTCTGGGAGCCCAGGCCCCTGGAATGATATAAGCAGTCCCTATATTGGAGCCACTTTCGGCAAAACACAATTGCAAAATATCCATTCTCATCACGGAGACAGAATTAAGGCCTTACAGCATTTCCCCCATTCCATCACAATGGCAGCTAAATTTCAGCATTGAAGAATTGATTCTAGCCTTACCTAATAAAGCTAAGTGATGAGTGCTTCAATTAATAAATTTTTAGAAAGTGCTTTGAAAACTGTCCGTGAAAAGAAAGCCATTAACACACTGCCCTTGTTGGAAAGAGTTTCACGACACTGTTGCTGGCTCCTTGTACTATTTCAAGACAAAATCATGCTAGATGCATATTCTGCTTCCAGTTTTATTTCCATTGGTAGATAGTTGGCAAAATGTTTCGGCAGAGTAGCCTGAGTATTCTTAGAAACTAGAGAAACTATTTATTCTGACTGCAGTTCCTGTGACACCAGGTCCCTGGGGAGAGACAACATCTTCTATTAGACCAGAGGATACAACTGAAAAAAAAATTGTTACTTTGGAAGATCATTGTACTTTAAGTTCACATTCCTTCTCAAGTTTCAAATTATTTCCATGTCATAGGATTGCATGTTATGAGTTTTAGTTTTTCATTCATATGTATAGAATCTGAATTAATAAATCTTCAAATGGTTTTCTTGGAAGAATTGACAATATTTTTTGATACTCTAGTGATTCTTCTGGGGTCAGTCACATAGCAAGAGGAATTAAGTTCATCTTTCTTACCTAATTTTTGATGTTTTTCTCATTAATACCTACATCTGAGCTAACTGTCTAGACTCCATTTGTATTCAAAGGAGGGTAGATGGCATTTCTACAGCATGACTGATTTGATGCATTTTGAATGTCTACTTTGGGATGAACTAAATCACATTCTAAAAGTGCAGATTATTTTTACTAAAAGGTGTTCAGGTGTCTAGTTTAGACAGAGTCTTCTAAATTGCATGTGTCTAAAACAGTACAATTAATCTCACTCAATATGCCTGATGAAGTAATCTCAAAATCTCCTTAACTTCAGCTTGCCAGCGTTTGTCCTGAAATTCTATTCCCAGTCTCTCTTATTGTAGTATAATGTCTTGATCCTGATTCACACCTTTCTAGATATCTCTTACAATAAGATCATTGCCAAAGAAAACCTGGAGCTTGGAATAGTGTTGTTTCCATTTACCTTGGAGCAACTCTGGTACAAGAGCTGATATCTGTAGACTTCTGTTTCTGGTAGAGTCTGCCAAAGATCTGGCAAAAGTTGTGAGGTGATTGGTTAAATCAACTCTATTTGCTTGTTTGCCCTGAAAAGATAGCAACTTTTCCCAGTGTTCAGTAAAATCATTTTCTAATTTCATGGCTTACTGCAAAGAAAACTAAGCAAATATTCAAAAAGAAAATGATTTTCTAAGAAGGGGCAGACATAGTTATCATGGTTAACATGGTTCATAATGGTAATACTGTAGTTTCATTGATGAAAACACTGCAAAGTGCTTATGAACAAAAAATTCTATGGCAGAATCTATCATAAACAAATTTCAGGAATAACCTTTTTTACCTTATCCCTTTCAAACCATGTGTTGTTATTAAAATATACGTAAAAAAGTAGCCATTGTCTCTGCAACATAGGCAAATATAGATGTAATCCAGTGAATATCTCACTTCCTTGTGGAGCTCTCTAATTTCTTTGTAAAATTATGAGAAAGGTACATATAACAAGCAAAGGAGAGTGGACATGAACATTAGAGTGTTTTTAATTAAATTTTCTTTGTATTCTATGTATGGAAAAGTTTGACCCAGTAACTGTAGCTCCCATTTTTTAGCAAATTCTTAAAAAAAAAGTAAAAGAGATACCTGTTCTTTACATTAACAAACAAGATGTACAAAGCCCTGTAAGTGTAATACAACATTCTGACCATAGTATAGTCCTGCCAGACTACTGAGCAGATCCACTGTTTCAGAGTTCTTTTCTTCCTTTTTTTCTTTTCTTTAACTTGCTTCAAGCCTTATATACCTGCAGGATTTAATGAAAATTTAGAGACACTTTTGTTTTTTCCATCAAGAACACTCTGGTCAACCGATGTATAACAATATGAAATGATGACAAGGAATTTCTAAAAGAGTGTAGTATTTCCTCATGCCTTAAGGAAAGGCACTGTTCATTCTATGGACTTTGAAGGCAGTTCATGCCCCTTTCTTTGAATGTGCTGACCTTGAAGGTCAGGAGAGAAAAAATGCAGTACAATATTGCAGAAAAAAGCTGCTGCCAGACTTCCAAACATGGAGTATCCACCAAATGACAGTACTTTGTTCTTAGTTACAAGATTACTCCGGCACATAAGGTAGGTAAATGAATTAAGTGAAAAGGAGTATAAGTGAGGTTCATTATAAGCAGTAACTTAAGTAGGGTGTGCTGGTTTCGTGAAGTGTTTGCATGAGACGTCTGCCACAGCGTCATACTAAGGCAAGGTGCCACCCTCTGTATTTACCTTCCCATTGATCTTAGTTTTCTATAAATTTAGTCTCATATGAGTAGCAGAAGGCAGTGTTTTCTCTACTTATACTGCTACTTATTAGTGCCATAGTTCACTGGCCTGTCGGATGCTTCTGCAGGAGCAAGCAGCACCATCTCATAAGGAATCTGCCTACTTGCCACCTGGAATGTAGCTTTACTGTATTTAACACTGTTGCACAGACTCCGGGATCTGTCCTTTATCTTCATATCATAAGGACTTTTGCCAGCAATTATTTCTCTTTCACAAGTGCTTGTTGGGACATTTGTGGTTTAGCTCCACTTCCCTAAATATTCCAGCTGAAGTTGTGTTTGTTTATATGTTCCATGCCTACAGTGTGGCTTCCTTCAAAAGGACAACATAATGACAAGGAGGCAGTAACCTAACTTTAAATACTAACAATCTAACAATCTTTCTATGCCTGAGAACTGACAAACATGGAGGATCTCTTAAATAATTATATTTATACTGCCTTGAATATTCTTTCTGTTTGTCCTTTATTTAGGGGTGAAGATATTTCACCCTTAACATTCGATGAGACAGCAGAGTTTGCCCCTGAAAAGGAAAAAAGACTTGTCACCAGAGAAATGGTTTTAGTGACTTTGAACTACTGTGTTCTAGGAGCACAAAAATAGTTTGAATGAGTCAGAAAGACAGAAGCAGTTTGAAACTTCGCTATTGTCGATTCCACTGGGTTGATCCAAATGCCAAGGCTTTTCCAGATTACTGCACTTCTACTGCTTCTGCACTTGTTTCTTGCTTGCGTGCATCTGGGGACGTGAGTGGTAGTTTCTCTCTGATAAATGCTTTAGCTCTTTCCTAGAAAGTTGCATCAAGGGCTGACTGACACAGGCAGGAGAAGAGCAGGGGCTCAACAGTGCTGCACGAGAGCTAGGATGGGAGAAATATGCAATTCATACACAAGCAGAGCTCTGCCTAGCCTTAGCTATGGTCTACCTTACATGCAGCAGCCTGAAGTATTGTCATTCTGCAATTGCTGTATTACTGTGGCTTTATTTTAAAATATGCGTTTTATTCAAATAATTATTTGTTAAATGTGCAAAAATATATTCCACACATTGACTAGTTTCTCAAAGTTTGTACCACTTCTGACTTGAGTGGTACAACAGAGAGACGACATCTTTGCAAGCAACTGAAAGGGAATGGAATCATCTGCCCTCCTTTCAGTGACAAGGGTTATTCTGTTCCTAGTCATTATCTTAAGAGCGTTTACCATTCAACAGAACACCTTGTTAGTATGTCAGCATGAAACAGCCCCAGCTGCACTGGCATTCTCTCAAAAATTATATCTATCTGCATGTGACACCGTCTGAACCACTGCACACAAACATTCCTGGTTTGAGCTGCTTTTAGGCATCCTGCCACCAGCTTCTGCAGGCCTGACCTAAGTGATCCTCGCTCTGAATCACATGGTGGTCACTGCAATCATCTGAGTGAAAAAAAAAATTCCAGAGTACAAACTGGAATGAATTCAAGTCTCATGTGACTATGTCCTGTTCATTGTATGCTTCATTGACTTTAGCACAGACACACTGTACTTGCCACAGATATTTTGTAAATACCATCAGCAACATAATTCAAGTCTGCTCAGATGAGGGTAGAGGAATTTTCTTATGTTGATGGTACTTTAATTATCTTGTTTCAGGAGGTACAGGGCTCAGTATATAATTTCCTGAGAACACAATGAGCCCTATTAAAAAACACCACACACAAGAAATAAAGGTTACATGGTGATTAAAAAAAAAAATCAGGACATCATGTTTCATAATTGTGAATAGTATTTTAGCATGTGCAATTAATTATAAATTATTAGATAGGAGCAAATCCTCCCACTTAGTGAAAGAATATTTTAAATCATTAAAAAGTACTTCATATTTCTATGCTCAAATTCCTAAGGCCAACATTTTTTTTCTATATTATTTCTTTTAAATTCTGTCCAAATAAACATAGTTCTCTCATTCTTTTAGCTAAAACTTGGAAATCATAGTTCAGGGACAAGAGGAATCTTAATAAATAAATACATATAATAAATAAATATTCTTAATAAATAATAAATAAATAAATAAATAACAGGAACAGGAAAATATGACACTCCTGGAAATGCAAAAAATACCAGCTAGGCAGATTGATCCAAAGCCCTTTCTGTTAATAGAACTATCCCAGATTTACACTAACATCCCAAGGAGCACAATTTGGTTGATTCAGAGATCAATTTAATCTCTGAATCAACTGTTGTCTCTTCTGAACATTGGACCTCATTTTCCATGAACTGTCATTTACATGTTTAATAATATTTGTGCAATGTGAGATAAAAGTAAGTAAACATGCTAACCTGCTGATAGGTCAGGATGGAGCATCAGTCACTGGTTAGTGAAGCACCTTGACTATACAAGTTGTAGGGAGATAGGAGCCAGGATGGAACTCATCTCATTAACTTTAGCCTCCAGAAAATCAGGCACCTGGTCCGAACAAGTAAGTCCTCACCTTATAGGCAAAGATGAGTGACATCTGGCTGGGGTGGGAGGAGAAGGGAGAATTGTCATCCCTCCTGTCCTACAAAGGGGTGTATGTCCTCAGGATTTGCCTGTATCTGTCTTCAGAGTCTTTCTCCATTAATCAATTAGGCTTCTGAGCTTCTGACATGGAGACCTACTTTTAAATAGCTATGGTTAGGACGCGTAAGTGCCACCTGCACTGACTAATACTACCTGAGTACTTGAGGGTGGTAGGGTCAAGTCCTTGGAGAATAGCTGAAAGCATCAGATTCTTTGCCTGTAGAAGTTAAGGGACTACACCAATGAAATTAATTAAAAAGGGGAAAATGTGTCTCTCTCAGAGACACAAGCAGCCTCTCAAAGAATAAATGAGCTACTTGTAGATACAACAGTTCTTTACTTGCGTGCACAAAGTTATCTGATGGCCAGATTGTGATCAGGAAGGCATTCTTCCCCACTTCCCCTCCCAGACATATTGGAAGAAATCTAAATGTTGTTGTTGTCTTCTTTGGGCGCACTGAGTCAGGAATCATCTGTTCCATCAAGTGGGCAGGTCCCCATGACCACTGTCTGGTGATTCTAAGTGAAAATGTAGATTGCTTGGCAAGAATTCTTTTACATCTCTATACATTTACAGTCATAGACTAACTTAAAATGTTGCAACAAATAAAAAGAAAGACAAGCATTTTTTACAAATATATTCTAATTGCTATTCTTAAAAGTGTACTCTGCTCCCACATAGAACATAGCCAAAAGCATGAGGAAGTTTCTTTGGTTCATAAATTTAATTAAGCCAGAGTTATGCCAATTTTTCTGACTAATTGGGAATGATGAGATGTTGGCAAGCCCTTTAAGCACTCCACTCCCAGACGTGTAACCCTTCACAAACCATTACACAATAAATATTTTATTTTTTCAAATTATAGTTTTCATTTAGGCATGCACAACACTCCCCTCCATGCCCTGCCACTAAACTGAAGATTTGCTTAAGTTGCAAAGTACTTAACTGCAGTTACCTAACTTCATAGTACCTATAATAAGAGTAAATGTAATGAGGTAGAGAAATTTAGTGAACTTTTTTTTTCATTTGCTGCTTCAGAAATAAATCAGAAATACTACTAATACTTTTTAAAACTGTCCTTCTTCCAGTTATCTCACATCTCATTCAATTCTACTGTATACTAAACATCCACAGACCAAACTGTAAAATAGTAATTGCAAAATAGACAGCTTTTTCTTCTCTAAACTTCTATCATCATAGGTACTATGAGACTCTTAAAGCAGGTGATTTTTTTTTAGGCTTGTTTCACACATTTGCAAGCTTTGAGTTGGGTTTTCTAGAAGTAATTCAAATATGGCAAAGGGCCATTTTAATGTGTTATATTTTAGATTTGTGTGGATGTAGGTGAAGACAGCTGTGCTCAAAGGATGCTAGGGACAAAGCATTATCACAAATCCACTAGTCTGTTACTGTCAACAACTTCTATTGTGAAGATCTAAGTTGTCTCTTGATGGCAAACGTAAACCTGTTCTCCTTAGTTCATTGGACAAAAACATTGTTGATGAAAAATTTCTTGTATGTTTTTTGCTACCACCTACTACACCAAGGAATTAACTGATAGTTTGGAGCATTATGGATGGGTATAGTTCTCAGTTAATGCAAGTCACCTTGCATTCCTGAAAATGAACAGCATTCAGATATTCACAGTCCTGTACGCTCCAACAGCAGTACACAGTTTATTTTAAAGTGGCATATGTCCTGGTATAGAGCTGATAGAGATTCTAGAGGTCCTGGAGATACCGTTAATACTGCAGACATCTAGCAAACAAGTAAATTAGGGGAAGACAGAGCAAGACTGGATGAGTTATGTCAGAATATCTGAATTTCAGCATCTTGTTTCTAGAGGGATCTTATATTTGCTGAATGACTCCCAAGTAGCTGGATAGTTATGATATCTCTTCTTACAGCATTCCTCATAGACACTTCCCAGTGCCTCCTTTGAATGACAATGTTCAATATAAATAGTAGGGGATCCAACAGTTCTTTGGTATCTTTAAGCCTTTTAGTACCTTTCCTTTTCATTATTTCTTTCTGATAGTAGATGTTACATGATACACTTATTTGCAGATCTTCATTCTGGGAAACTGGATAACCTGTGGAATGGAGGTACAAATCAAATTTCACAACCACATTGGGAACTTGGCACCTAGTGCCAATAAAACACTGATTTTGTCAGTGATCAAAATGTTCACTGAAATAGTTTGACAATGTAAAAAGTCTTTTTTGCCTCAGAGTAACAGTGCACACATCTGTCTGTTGATTAGAGCAAATAAGGAAAATGAAACTAAAGGAAACACTTGAAGAATCCTACTGTGAATAGTAAACCCAGTTTTGTTTGTTTCTTTTTCCCTGCTCTGATCACTTCAACCACTTCTGCACAGTAAAAAAAAAACTTTCACAACCTCGTTTGTAGTTAACTTTAGCTTCCTCAATTCTAGGTAATAGTGCTTTTGCAAAGCAGCAGTGTTACTCAAGTTCATTTAGCTGTTTTTACAGTTATTCTAGTGCTCTTCTGAAATGTGGTGATGTCTGGTTTCAGCAAAAGTCTTAGAAGTAAAAGGTCAAAGTTCCAGTAAAGAAGAGCTGTTGACTCACTGACAAAATGTGAGTAAATCATATCACCCTTTCATGTCACAGCCAGCTCCACTCTTAAGTCAGAGGAAATGGGAAACATTATGAAGAATGAGTGTTTGGATTAGACTAGCCTGATTCAAGCAAGTTGGTTGAGTTTTCCAAAGTTGATGAGGGAAATCCCCTAACTAGGCTTGAAAACCTCAAATACTTTTCTCTTTTTTTTTTCTTTTCTTTTTTTTTTTTAATGTATTTAGTATCTGGAAAACTTACTGTACTTTGTGTAAATTCATTGTGTGTTTTGTTTACTGCAACTGCTGGAGTTTGGTGTTCCCTGTGAAACACTAGCTTCTTATACTTTCTTGTCTTTTCATAAAGCCCCTGCAAAATGTCATTGACATTGTGCTTTAATCATTATTAGAAACTAACATGGGAAAACATGGTTAAATAGAGCTTAGATTTTTAGAGACAAGCCACAAATCTTTTCTCACATATTGTATTGGAGTGGGTGAACTAGGGTCATCTTCATTTCCAGCTTATTTCAACTTTCCCTCAGTTATCATGCAATTATTTACCAGGAGGAAAGTGGGAATGCTGAGTTTGCCACAGAAGTCATGCTTTGTACACCTGCTTATTCTGAAAGCGTTCATCTCGCTCTTCGGGAAAAGAGAAGGTATAAGAATTGGCTAGAGATAGAAATCTCTGCTAAGTTTCACTCCTTCCTGAGAATTCAGATTCATGACAAGCAAAGCTTCTGAATAACAGAGACCGTCCTAGACCATAGCTCGCTTATGATGCAGGAAGAGTGAATCAGCAAAAGAGCAGGCACCCTCTTATGCTAGAGAATGCTCTATACGAGCCATAAATCATCCAAATGAGAAAAGGTTGAAGTGGAAGTCAGGAATGCCACATGTACTACAGCACATGGAGTGTTATTTAAAGATCATCTTACAGAGCAATTTCAACTATTGGCATAGCTATCCAGAATAGGAAACTTATTCCATCAGAGAGACACCGAGCAAACCCTTAGAAACATTGCAAATTACTCACCATCATGCCAGGGTGATTATGGAGTTACTGAACAAGGTTATTAGCAAAGTTTCCTAACTTAATCCTTCATTTACAAACTAATGTGTTTATCCATTGTGAGCTCAGCCTCCAGTCTTGGGGCAGGAATTAATGTTGCCTCCCCCAGAAACAATAACTGGCCGTCAAGGCAGAGGGGAAGACTTCCATAAGCTCCCTCTGCCTGGACGCTGCTGCCACCCACAGTTTAAGACATAACCAATAATAAAAACAGATTTTGGAGCACCTTTCAGTGTCCTTAAAACTCTTGCTCTTGTTTCTCACCCCAGCATTTGTGTCCTGCAGTACAAGAATCAAGGTTTGCACATGTTGAATAGACACACAAGAATAGATCTACTCAAGCTATATTGTTCTTCACATCTGAGCACCTTGATACAAATTATGTGGTATCTACAGAGCTAACAGACTATGATAACCCCCTGCTTAAGATGCCATGATACTCATAGGGAAAATAATATATGGGAATACCATTAAAAAGAGTCATATCACAGAATGACAGAACGGTTGAGGCTGGAAGGGACCTCTAGAGATCATCTAGTCCAATCACCCTGCTCCAGCAGGAACACTTAGAGCACGTGACACAGGGTTGCGTCCAGGTGGGTTTTGAAGATCTCTGGAGAAGGAGACTCCACCACTTCTCTGGACAGCCTGTTCCAGTGCAACATAGATCCATATATACTGTAGAGGGGAATTTATCTGTATTGCCACTGCAGATACAAAGAAAAGTGTAGAGGTTTTGATACTTGACTTCCAGTAAAATCATTTGAAATTGTGCCACTAGAGTCTTTCTAAGCTATTCAAGGCTTCCTCTGCTTTCCTTAAAAGCTTTGTAAAAAGTTGTTGATGAACTGGTCCCAGGAACATCCGGATATTTCAGTCCTCCATTACCTTTATTTCTCTGTCCCTCAGGATAAAGTTGCAATGTCTCATATGTGTAGCTGTAGTGTACAAGGAAACAGGAAGGGATATTTCCTCTTCTCTTAGATTGGAGACTCTTTGCAGCAGAAGTTCCCTTTTAGGGGTTACAGGAAATACCTTTGCAATTCTAAACTCACCCCAGGGGTCAAGGAGGAGGTAGGTGACAAATCCTTCTCTTTCCCAAACTGCACATACATAAATAAATAAATAAATAAATAAATAACCTAACATCTGAGCACAGGAGGCGGCTGCAAAAGGCAGATTTCCCAGATTTTTGAGGGATGCTGTAAACTGATGCAGGCCAGTGGCTGGATGCCATAATTTTGCCCTTAAAGTTGCATACTATTTATTATTTCCCATTTTATGAGGTAAAGTTAAACCTAGAGATGATCTATTGCAGAACAGATCTGTAAGTACAAAACGGCTATCTTTGTGTTATTTGTTACTGCATTTTGGTTCTGTTTTATTTTTCTGTGGTGCTGGAGAAAATGTTCGGAAGATAACATGAATCTGTGAAACATCTTAATAACTGTCACCTTTGCAATATTTTTCCTATGTTTTTCAACCTTAATTTCAGTGTTGCTATTATTGCTCATATGAAGTCTTAAATATAGATCCTTGGGGTGATAATTTTGAATTAAGAAATATAGAAATACACAAGACCACATACAACTTTTTAATGATAAAAATTATTGGTAGATGTTAAGCATTATTGCTCATTTCCTTACTACTAATGGCTCTTTGGTTATCTCGCTTTCTATTGATTTAATCTTTAACCTTATAAAATCCTTGTGTACACCATAATTATTTTACCTGTTCCTCAGTTGTCTAGGCTGAAAACATACATACGCTGTACCCTATGAATTCAAATAGATTTACAATTGAACTAAATGTTTTGATAGCTTACGTGAGCAGAGATTCACCTGCTGCATGCTAAGAAACTATCCTTCTGTTTTTTTTGTTTTTTTTTTCCTAACCTTTATGTTTGGCGTGAAAAAAAAAGGAGGAAATAGGAACTAGGTCTGCACTTATGGAGTAATAAGCACCATTTGGAAAGTATTTCACATTAATCATTGACCCTTCTGCCTGGAAAGGCAGAAAAACAGGTCTCAGCCTACTCTCCCTTGTTATCTACTATACACAACACTGCACTAGTTGAAATGCAGATCAGGCTGGAAGTGTGGAGGCAAAAGTTTATGCATCGTCTTCCTGAAAATGTGAAGACCAAGCAGAGTCTTCTCCTTCCACACAGGGGAAAGACCTGTTAAGATTTTATGTGCAAAAGAGACTGTGAGGTATGATTTTCATTTTATTGTTTTAAAAAATGAATGTAAAACAATGATGTCAAAAATTAACAAGCAAGGAGGGGAAAAAAATGAGTCTTAAACAACTATGATGAAAGAGAAATAATTAAACATTTTGGACTGATGTAAGGTAATGCTAAATAAGTTAGTTCTAAAACCAGAAAAAGGACAAGCCATTACAAAGAACAAACCAGTACAAAACTAAACCTAGCACAGGACGATGCTGATATAGTCCTACTGCTTCTCAGCTCTTGGTGATGGATGTATCAGTACATGGGGCAAGTGTGTTGATTGTTCAGGGTGAGGTCCAGTGCAGAGTACTGCTGTGAGCTGCAGAGGCTTGGCCGTGGACCATGTACAAACTTCTCCCAGCAGCCTGGGAAAGACCCATCCCGTATTTCTACTTATTGTATAGCCAGTCATATCACATATGTAACGATATAAGAAGTTCCATACATCTGCTTCCATCTCTATAAACCCCACACTGATATCTCCTTGCACTTGCAGAACCATCATTAATGTTTCTTAGCAATTCACAGAAGCTCAGGGTGGGTCTGAGGTGTTCCCTGATGCTTCAAAACTGCGCCCGAGCTAAAGAATACAGGAGTTAAACAAGAGTTAAAGAACAGTATGGAATTTTAATACTTGTGTAAAAATTCATGATTTTAATGTGGCCTTTTCTATTTCTTTTCTGAATGTATCTATATGAATAAGCATCTCTCATATTTTCATGCTTTATTATAGTCATAAGAACATAAAGAAAATATGGAATCTTCAGGGGGATGTGAGACACTTCCTTTGGGACTTGTAGTATATGTTTGAATGCTAGCAACATAGAAAGGGACACAGAATCTGTCTTCACATTCATTTTAATTCCATCCTAGAATCCAAGTTCTGATTTTTTTGTAAGCATTTCCTACCTTAATCACTCACTCATTGCTTTTTTAGGCAAGCAGCTTTTCAAATAAGATAAAAACACAGGTTTTAATAATATAATTTAGATGTATGGTAGATACACTAAACTAGAAACACCTGAGATTTTTCATCACTTTGTTTTGGCAAAACTACACTTGCCTGTTCATTAAGACTATTTTTCAAAAGATATATTACAATGTCTGTGCCAAATAAAAATGTTTATTTATATGATTATGCATCAGACACATATCTGCTTCAAGATTCTCATTTATGGGGAACTAATTTTCATAAGAAATTTCCTCCTTCATCAGAACAAAGGTAAAAATGTGGAACTCCTAGAAACTCTCTTCTAAGTGATTAAAGAAATTCTGTGAAGGTATTTCTGCTATAGGCTTCAGCATTAACCAGTCAAAATGTGAGTTGAAATCATTTCTTTAAAACAAGATAATAAAAGATTTAAAAAGACTCAGAAACCTGATCATCAAACTAAACAGTGAAAAATCATTCGGGAAACAAAGAATGGAAAGCTCCTCTCTAGGCCAGGATTAGGTCAAGTGAGTGTAACATTCTCATGATTTGCTGATTTTTTACGAGATAATCTATTAATCTTGTTTCTTGTTATGAAATTGTTGTTAGCGTTTAATGTTTCAATGCATAGCTAGCCATGAACAGACTAGCGTTCTAACACCTCTCCCCACCCTGCTGGAAGAAGTTACAAAACAAACAAAAGCATCATTAGCAAGATGATGAACAGTGGATAAACTGAAGAGAAGAGCAGTTGGAAACTGTTTAAGTTTCTCCCTGGGGAAGTACACAGAGAAAAATGGAAAATCCCCAGACTACAGAACAAAGAAACATTCTTTTGTAGCAGAGGGGTTCTTTTTATTGAGGATGAAGTACAATAGAAAGAGAGAAATAGGAGGAAAAGGGTTCGGAAGAAAAGCTGTATGTGCAAAAGGGAACTTGGCTGAACCGTAAGAACAATCAAAAGAGACAGGAAAAAAGTTTTTTGTCCCAAAGTTGTAGTGACACTGCTGATCCTGCCTGCCACAGCTACTCCCGCAAATATCAGCAGGAGCAACCTGCAGAGTTTCGTCACTCTTTATTTGCATCTCTCCAGTGCATTAAACAGAATCACAGAATATTCCCAGGCACTGGGAGCTGATCCTCTGAACTGCTGAACCCATCCCTGGGATGGGATGGGTGCCAAAGAGAAGGTTCCTCAGGCACAACAGGGACTTTTCCAAATAAGCAGATTGTCTGGGTCCACCTTATTCTGGGTCCACCTTATTCTGGGAAGCAAGAAGCTTTATTGCTATAGCTGTGAGCCATTCTGGCTCCAGAGTCTGAGAACAATACCAGAATTTATTAATTTACTGGCTTTTGCATCCATAGATCTTTCCTGATCTTTGGCCCCTCCACAGCCTTTCTTCTGGTAAGGAAATGTGCTTGGTTAACTTGCCATGCCAGTGCCATGGGAGATGTCCAGGAGCAAGTTTCACTCACAGAGACTAGCATCTGCGTTGTAACAAGTTAGTGATAATAACAACAAACACTAATTAAATCAGAAAGAGGTGTTTTCACTGTTGGCTGTTTTGTCCTCTGCAAGTGTGGCCTTGCAAAGCTTTCAGTGAAAAAGATGGTCCAAAAACATGTTTGTATACTTGCACAGATGGATCCTGATGAGAAGAAAAAGGAATGTACAGTCTGTGAGTGGTCAAGGGAAGGAATGCCTCAAAAAGTCAAGAGCTTGGAGGCTATTTTTTAAAAGTCCCTTTGATCTGGTTTATTCTGCATAGCTTTATATTTTGTCTAAACTCCCAATATTCATATTTCCTTTTAATGTGCAGTAAAGAAATAAATGATTTCCAGCAGAATTATCAAAACTGTAGTATCATACAGACATGTAAGCATGTTAGTCTCACCTCCTCTTCACACCCCAGTCCACCTGCTGCTTGTAAGCAGTTTCACACGTAATGTGTTCTTAAAACAGCATTAGAGTGCACCCCACCACACACCAACACCACGTAAGCTCCATTTCACAGGTGGACAATTCTATGACCTCCTGTCCCATGGCAGCTTGGGAAGTAGATGGTCTCCAACTTATCTCCCACCACTGCCATTTCAGCCACAGATCAAAGACAGAGCCTTTGCAGGGGGCACATACCTGTCAGCTTGTTGCTCTGATCCTTTGGTCTACGCTTAGAAAAGCTGTCTTTCATACATGAAGGCTGTGTAATACATACTGTTCTTTCTCGGTCTACAGATGTATGTAAGGTTCCTAAAATAAGCAAAATCATTTAATAATACACACCTTCAAGTTCTAGATCCTTGTTACCACACCCTTTCACTGGGTCAGATGATTTCTCATCCATAGTTTTCATAGTTTCTCATTCCTGCAGGCTGATGGGCATTTCTAAAAGTTGTGTGACAGAACCCCCTAGGAGGATGGACGGTAGTTTACCAGGGGGCCCTCTGAATTCAAAGTAGTGGCATCAGTGGCATCTATGTGAGCACAGGTGCCGCTGGAGACTGAAGGCATACAGACCCCAGGAGGCAGAATAAGTGGAAGAGATAAAGGAGTGATCAGAATGACACTATGGGAAGCATATTATTCCCAACCCACAATTTTTCCCTCCAAGCTTTTCATTTGTGCTTCCTGCATGCCCCTGGTGTGGACTTTCTCTTCTTGTCATATGCTGGTTCTATATGCAGTTCTCTATATCCCATAGAGTACTGCATCAAAAGGTGTCAAAATGTTCTTTTACTAACAGAAATACAAATGGCGAGCACACGCACCGCTACTACAGATGCTTTGATCTCTGGTGCTCTTGCAACTCAGTTTTGTCACAGACTATGATTCAGCAGAGGCATGGATGCAAAATTCTGTAGCACAGACGAAGTCTGAGTCGCATTAAATTCAGTTCTTACAATCCAAATGATTAGGAAAGGAACAATAGTGAAATCATTATTCTGAATCTCAACCCAAAATCAACAACAGTCAATTTAATATTTTTCTGCCTTTGGCAATACAAGATATTACCTCCAACTCACCTTGGAGATAGAACAATACTTCTAAGTTAGTATTGGTTCCTCACAATCAATAGCCTGTTACTCAGATGACTAAATCACAAGTGCATGTTCAAAACTCCAATTTAGACTTGGCTGGGCTCTCTGTACCCACTGTATCTGTCATGTTTAGCTACTGCTGATGTTTTGCTATCAATATAAGTGAATCATCCTCTGAATCATTTCAGATTTCCTCTCAGAGCTGTTTTAAGAGTCATTATAGTACTGTTATTTTGAATGTCAGCTTCTATGAACTGAAAGGTCTGAAGTCAGTCATAATAATTGTCCACTGGTGGAATGGGTTCCAGATATAAGCACATGGGATAAGTCAGCTTTCCAGCACTCCTCTTTTTGCTGTTTCCCCCTTCCTCTGTATCTTCACCTCTTCACTTGTTCTGCACATTATCCATGATTAAAAACACCTTGCTATGGGGATTTTCTCTGGTTACTGAATCAGCAAAAAAAATACTACCACAGGTGCTGGCAATAAGTCTAAAACACGGAGTATGTTTTTATCAAGATACTAATTTTTCTAAAATCCATGTATTTTAGAGAAATGTGTTGATTTCAATACAATTCTGAAACTGAGAAAAAGAAATCCAATATCCTGAAATTATTTATTTCTACTATTTAATTTCAGCTCTTTCAATTTCAAGTCGGGAACAGCAATGCTTTTACAGCATCAGAATTTTCTTTAAAATAAAAATACTAGTTTCGACTAGTTTCAACTAGTTTCACATAACGATATCTTGGTGAAACATCACATCCTAGAAAAGGAGGGCTTTTTTTTTTCATGCAATATAGGCAAAAGATGATACCTACGGCCAGACAAGAGTCCACGGTGTAAATATAGAGAATATATATGTCCATAAATACAAAACTGCATTGAAAGAAAGTTAATGTTTCCAGAAAGTGCATGCCCACATGGATCAGATTCAAAAGTCCTCCAGAACACAAAAGCCAACTGTGTATGGGAGTCTGCAGTTCTTGGGGCTGCATATTTTTATATAGGACCTAGAACATCCATTGCAGTTTGGGACTGGGGGAGCTAGTCAGACCTCCACCTGGATCCATGCCTGTCACTCCTAGTCCATTACATTTGGTACCTCTGCCACCGTCTATGAAATATCATTTCAAACGACCAGATACTCAAGATCTCAACAAGCAACAAACAGAAAGAGCTGCCCAGCTGGTAATGCTCTTTATTCCAGCTGTAAAGTCCTCAGGTCTAAATTTCAGTTTCTGCAAGGTTTAAGAACACATGGTGAGAGGTTTCACCATGCCTTCTATCACTTTGAATTAATAGTGATAATAATAATACTTAACCTTTGTAGAGGTCTTTCTGTCTTCACAATGCTTACCTAACATTAGCTAATCACATTACAATGGCTGGGCTGCTTATCATTCCTATTCTTTACAGTGCCATGAATAATCTGATAATTATTTCTTTAACTCATATAAACAGCTTGTCTGCTCGCCTGTCATTTCTATTTCTGATAGCAACCAAATAAATCAAGTTCATATAGTTATATTAATGTGGAGGTCTGAGAGGGAATATAAGCAAAATCTATCCATATTCTTTTACAGCATCTTTACACCTATAACCCTAATTATAAGTGTCTGGTAAGGATTATATTGTCTGAGATTTAGAAAGTGCGAAGTAATTTGTCTGTAATGATTACATAAAAGCACTCTACATTTATTATTTCATACATTAAATACTGACATACTATGGCAGTACCATATCATATATGCCAGAGTAGGTAGAGATTGTAGTTTGAGCAGATTAAAATGCAGTGTTTAGATTCTGGTTTATTGTTGCAGAGCACTAAACTCTTGTGTCTTTCCCAGATGACTGTGAATAAATTTATAGCTTCTAGCACTGGGTAATCAGCAGAAGGCTCAGCAAATAAGAACTGACAACTTCCCACATTTTATCCAGGACTAACTATCTTTATGAAATGTTCATTCTCTGGGTAAGTATCACATTTATTTCCATATTAACAGGTGCAGGGGATTTCTTTGGCAAATAGCTCTCTTCCTCTGTGCCCCAGTTTTTCCCCATTTTAAGTGGAATAACCACTGCTAAACTGTCTCATGAGATCTATTATGATTTGGATCATGGCCTCTGTCTGCTGAGATTCTCAGCTGGAGATAATTCAAACTGTTTACATTGATGGTGTATTTTATTTAAGGTCCTAGCCCTTGATTTCTGTTTTAAGATCAGATAGCTTTGAGCTTTCATCCATGGGCTTCCAATCTTGTATTATCAATCCCTATGCCGATCCAAGGGACTTACTAACATCTGCTACAAAATCAGTTATCTCTGCCCCAGTCTCTAAGAGACAAGTCAATGCCATTATTACTTTATTAACGCAGCTTTGCGTGCATGATGCTTTATAAGGAAGAGATGAATCACTGTTCCAAGAGATCTTGCACTGTAAATTAAATGCGGCACATGGAATGACGACAGTGAAATGATTGGGGAAGGAATACATTTAAATATCTGAATTTATTGAAAGATTTTGTGATAAATTCAAGTTATTCTCTTATCTTGTTTGCCCAAGATATCCATTTCAAACCCAAAAGCTAAAAGACTATATTCAAAATGTGGATCAGACCCATTAATGTTGCGAGATTTTCTGTGTAGGGAGGACAACACTTGTTCTAAAGAAGGTACCAGAGCATTTTGACAAAAACTCTACCCTTAGTCACTAATGGAGGTACTGACATGAGTAATGACTCATCCCAGTGGGCATGCAACTGCAGCCTTCAACCCAATCCTACTAGGAGAACGATAACAGTCAAAACACTCCCCTGTGGGAGAAAAACACTTTAATAGAATTATAAGTACTCAAAATACGCAAGTGGTTGACCTGTTTCCGTCTGTGAAAGAACAGCTTACCTCAACAGCAGTGCCCCTGTGCCAGAGCACACAACCTATTCCAGGGCAGGGGATGCTCCCTGAAATAGGCTCCTCTCTGCCATCTGAACCCCTGCACCATCTAGTGGTGTAAACCCCTACTGACAGGAGTCAAGGGAGGAAAGCAGAATTTTTGCTTTGATAGGCAAACCTGAGAATTATTTGGTGGAAAAAAAAATTGTAGTTGTATCCGTCCTCCCTGTAGCAGCTGTGTGTATGGACTACGTTATAGACTTCCCTTGTTAGATATTTTTTTACATCATAAATTTACTTTAATACTGCAAACCAAGTTAGTATAAAATAAAGTATTTCAGTGCTCGTCAAAGGTGGCACACAATTGACAAAGTGGATGCTTTATTGAAAAGAGTAATGAGGATCCTCAGCGCTCTCACAGTGATGGTCTAGATAAAGCCATCGCCAGGGAATATCTGGGGGCTGAATGTACCATCGTCACATATGACTGAACAACTAATGACATGAGAGAGAGGATTAGAAATAGGAGCAGAAGAAGAGAAGACGAAATAAAGAGGAGCCATCACCCCTCTTGGACATGCTCTGCTTTGTTTTTCTGTAGAAGACAACTACTTGGCAAACCTTGCAGCTGTTTGGATGCACTGAGATGCACCAAGTGCAGAAAATCCAGGCGCTCAGGGCTGCGGGAGCTTCCAGGAGGCACGGCATGGGGAGCAAGGCATGAGACAGCGTCTGGGTTTCCTCTGGCAGACCTGGAAGCCATTCAGCCTGGGATGAGCATGGCTGAACTGTAAATAAGTGGAGTGTGTTTGTCTCTGGCTGAAAGGTTTTCAGTGTACAAGACAGTGCCGCGTGAAGCATGATGTTCTTTCAGGACCACCCTGTCTTGTTTTGAATGGTATTCACAGAAACCTGAAGGTTACAGTAGTAAACAAAGAGAATGCTGTGATTCTTACAGGGAAGCCGCCCGCTCAGAGCTTTATTAAGCTCTAGCTAATTGGCTGTGTAGTTATTTTGTGTTCTTACATTGCCACCCTCTGACAATCCAGTGGATTTAGAACACCACTGTTTGATGGAGAGGAAATTTGAGAAAGGCATGTTTATAAAATAAATAGCCTGGATCTAACAGCACAGAAATGCACTGTTACTGCCATGATTTGGTTTGAATTCAATATCTTTTTTTTTTTTTTAATGACTCGCTGTATTTTTCTCATTTATTGCTATTGCTCATCTAAGCTCTTGCTCTTTTTACCAGATAGATCTGTTTTAAAGGTTTATCTGTGGATATACAACAGAGAGAGAAACCAGCTCGGGGCAAAGATCTAAATCAGTCTCTATGATGTTCTCTCAGCTCTCAGAAAAATTAGACATGGGAAATGGTGTGTCTTGTGTGTACTACAGAAATCATATCTTTGTCTATATTGAGTAAGAGGAAATATAGCATTTATTGGGAGCTTGTGGAGGCAGGAATACAGAGGATATCAGACCAAAATACCCAGTTACGCTGTATATAAATGTTGTGAATAGAAATCCATGAAGAGGAATAACACACGTTGCTGTACCATGTTGAAATCTGCTGTTTATCCACACATTGATATATTCAGTTTTTCCATACTACATGTTTACAAAGAAGTCTGCCTGCCTGTGAAAAGTCTCAGTGTGTTTAGATGTGTGAAGGTTGAATATACAACACCTGAAGGGCAACAAATGCAAGGCAGGACTTATTACACTTTGCTACATCTTCTTATATAAAGTTTTAAATAAAGAATTTAATAGAATCAGAATCACTGAATTTGCATCTTGCATCACTTGCATCTTGGATAGTTTATTAGTAATGACCAGTAAGTAAAACACTATGTACGTATATACTTCTGGTACAGTAATGACAAACAAGTAAAAGGTTGCATATGTACTTCTGATATAGGAGGGATTATACAACACTTTCACAAAGTGCTTGCACTTCTTTCCAATTGTCTTGTCATTCTAGACATCTCGCATATTGCTTGATATTCTTTTAACAGCATCTCATCATTAAAGAGAGATGTGGACAAAGTGAAAAAAAAAGTAGAGTATGAAGACGGCTGTGGGGAACAGAGAATGATTTACAAGGAGAATTTGACATAACTCATTTTGTTAAGCCTGGAGAAGAAAAAGGTCATCTCTAGCTGCAGCTTTTAAATACCTATTGGAGGGTTAGAGACTAGGCATAGTAACATTTTTCAGAAGAGTGCAAAATGAAAGGACAGAAGGCAACAGTCACAAGTTATAGCAAAGGAAATTCTGACTGGATATGAAGAAAGCATTCAAAATGAGAGTGGTTAAGTGCTTGAGCACTTTGGGCTCAAAAAATGTGAAATTTCCTTCCTTGAAGAATTTCAAGCTTGGCTGGATAAGACTTTGAGCAATCTAGTCTAGCTTTGATGTTAGCCCTGCTTCTATTTTTGAGTTTGGACTAGATCAACTCCAATGGTCCTTACCAGTTTGCTTTTTTTGCTGTGATTCTACAACCTCTTCTGAGGAGCGTAATGCAGGAGGAGTCTTTCCTCCTCTAAAATGGAAAAGCAGACCAAAGCTGTTATGGAGAGGAATGACTAAATGACAAAGATGAACTGGAATAGGTTGCCTTGCTGGAGGGTAAGGAAGTGGGGGAGACTTTAAAATTCCTAAGGTCCCTAGGGTGTCATCCCTAAGGTCACTGTGCCCTGACCACCACGAGGGAAAATTCCTCATTGGTTGTTGTCGTTGAATGTTGGGAATAAACCCCAACATTCAAAATCAGTGCTGATCAGTGGTGACAGGAGAGAGAATTCCTAGCCACTTTTTCCTGAAAGTCTACTGACCCTCTATCCAGAAGGATTAACGGTATTGTGACTCTCTCTTTATGAAGAAAATAACTATGCCACTCCATGTTTCCCCTTCACATTGCAAATTCAGGCATTACGTAATTTTGGTCAGTTTATTTTAACAAAACACAGAGTTTTAAGAGTAGAACACTTTTTAAGCTTGCAGCTCAATTTAGCTGCTCAAAGCTTGGAGAAAAAATCATCTTCAGAAATGACATTTCTAATTTTGTCTTATTGAGTACACAAAATCTGCTACACTTTACGACTCACAATTCAATCAATCACAGATGTCACTTTTATTCTGAGTAAAAAAAATGGTGAAATTTGGAATGATGTCCAAAGAGGATTCCCTTATGAATGCATTAATGTCCAGAAATGAATATTTCCCCAATGTCTGCTGTGTTTGATTCTTCTTCTGTGGCTTTATTATCTATCTCTCTATATGCTCACATACATACATATGTGTGTGTTTAAATCTATGTATGTAATATACAAATACAAATACAAACACAAATACAAATACAAATGCACAGACATATATAGAAAAATATTATATTTGGATCTTCAAAAAAACATCCATGATATGATTTTGTAAGAAAAATGAATATAGATATCCTTTAAAAAAAGTTAGTTACAAAATATTATTGTGAGACTCAAATTCTAGAAAAATTGCACAGTACAGTTGTAAGAAATAAGTATTACTGATAATAATAGCTTAATTTTGTTTGACTGTAAGAGCAGTTGTTCTATCTATTCAAGGGAATAATGACTAGATTTTTTATACTACCCTCACTGCTACAGAATTTAAGTGGATCTGAGAGAATTCTCATAATTTTCATCCACAAATCTAGCAGATTATACTTGCTTTTAAAAGGTTTCAAAAATATTCTCAAAAAAGAAAGATGCTGAAGATACTCAAAATCACTTCTCTGGTTAATAAAACTGTTTTTGATTGAAATGAGAAATAACCTGTGGAGTTTCAGATTTAACCTTTCTAATTAAGAGTGATTGATGAACAAGAAATTTCAAGTAAGTAATCAAAGGAATTGTTATAAAGTAATTAAAGAGTAAATTATATAACTTTTTTTTTACAAGTATTTTTAAAACAAAATAAAAAATGCTGTGTTTGAATATAATTAGGACATAAGCAATGTCCACAAGTAACAGTAATGGTTGGACTTTTCCAACCATAATGATTCCATGACTCCATGAATCCATAAAATGTTACTAAATCTGTTCTTAAAGAATGTTATTTGGATAGTTATTTGAATAATTATTCCATATTCAAAATACTCATTTTCTTTTTTTTCTTTTTCATAGATAAAACTCAGCCTTTGAATTTTTAGTCTCTGTAGCTAAAAACTGATATGCTGTGCATAATGAAATTTACAGAAAGTCTAGATTTATGAGAAGGAACATATTCACTGTGAAAAAAGTCTATGCAAAATCTCTCTGTAGTACACATGGCCAATGGAAACACAAGTAATGCTGAAGAACATTATTCTAGATAAGTAGATAATCATAAATAGAGGTCTTTTTCTCTAGCGATTCTCCACAGTTCACAAGACACACAAATGGGTGAAACAGTAAGACAAATTTGTCTTTCCTCCTCTATAATGTTTCTTGGTCTTTAAGGAGGAAAAAACTATGGATTTGCTTTGGCTTTTCCATCTGGTTCATTACAGTTGAAGTTGAGATGATACAGGAATATTAAACAATAAACTATACTGGCCTAATCAGGACTAGGTCAGTCATTCCACTGACTCATGCATTCAAGGCATTTCTGTAGGTACTGGTCTTCAGACATGAATGTAATATAGCATACTTTACAGATACAGAGAAAAGGAAAAAATAAGTCTCTCGATAAACAATGAAGTGTATCCACAAGCAGAATAGAAATAAAAAACAAAGTTCATGTAGAAAATGATTGTTGAATATTGTGTTTTCTGATGACCTAGGATTTTAACTGCATAGATTTAATAATGAATTGACAAAGCAAAAAGGAACTATATTTTGACTGTTCCATCACAGAACAAAAAAAGAATTTCTTGTTTTTTTGCAACTGCATGTTGTCTGATTTTGTTGCCTTTCCTAAGAAAAGTTATACTCTAGAAAAGATTCATTATAGCAAAATCAATCCATCTTTTTCTTCCTTTGGAAGGTTATGAGGATAAGAAAGCAGGAGACTACTGTGTAAACTTTGGCATCTGTAACTACAGTGACCAAAACAACTGCATGCTCTCATGTGCAAAGAGATCCCAGATGAATACTTCTACTTTAGAAATTACCATCATGTTAGAATCCCAGGTAGCTGAACAAGATGCCCTCGGTGTTTTCACTTCAAACAGTACAGTAGGTTGTTCTGTAATGGGAAAGAGTAGGTGTACACTATGATTTCCTGTTTGGTGGGGTATTTGTCTGTTGCTCATTTCAACACTCTACTTAGGATAATTTTTCTTCTAAATTCTCCAAAACACATAATTAAGGGAGAGGGTTAAATGGTTGATTTAATTAAGTTAAAAGCTCTATCTAAAGAATGTGCCAGCTACCAAAAAACATTTGGAAAAGCTTCAGTTTTATCCTTATTTTCCGGAGTGGGCATTCTTCCAGCCTCTGAATCAAGAGGCAGAAAAACATGCTTAGAAAACCTTATCAAGTCAATGCACATTCTTCTTCTCCCACATCAACATCTCCCAAATGTCTTGAAGCACTAAATTTCACCAGCTTCTTACTTAGCTTTCCAAAAGCGGTAATCTTTTGAGGATATTAATAGTAGGAGCAGTGTAGTAGTGCCTATAGGATTCCAGTCAGGACTAGAGGATTCCATCAGATTATGCCCGACACAAAATTAAGGATAAAGTTTTGCTCTATGAGAGCTCCAATCCAAGAATGACAAGAATGAGAAAATATATCTTAAAAGACTTAAATGAAGCAGAAAATTTAAAGAAAAGGAGAGACAAACGTGATCTCCCTCTGTGTTGTAAGAAACTTCAGAGAAATGCATACAACTTTACCTTCTAGTGAGTGGAAGAGGTTAACAGCCCCCTACCACTACCAGACCAAGACACTTTTAGCTACAAACATCTTCTGGGTTCCATCCCAGCACTGATCCATAGACGTTTTTTCATCACTATCACTGCTATGTAGCATGACATCTGAGTCCATATGTCTGCATGGACAATATCTACACCTTGCCAGATACAGTTTTTGAATTGCACAACTGAAAGGGGATGTGTGATATGTGAAAGGGGATATAGTCAGAGACTTACTGAGCAAAATTGGCAGTAATGACAACACATAACCTGAGCAGAACCTCATTTTTCTCATCCTGTGCTTGGATATCTCAATGTGGATGTGGCATTGCAACTTGTGATCCTTAGTTTTAACCAACAGTAAACAAGGAAGGAAAGAGGGGATCAGAAGTAAACAAGTATTTAGGCAAGGGAGATGTTTTAAAGTTCAGGATGCTCTGCTTATACTGTGTCTCAATGTGAAAGGAGGACTCAGCAGAGAAGTTTGAGCTGAGGGAGATTAAACAGATAAAAGTTGAAAAAGAGATAGGAAAGGATGTAAAATCCAACCAATTGGATGTTGAGGGGAAAAAAAAGAAAAGTCAGATAGAAAAGGAGGACTAGCAAATCACGGCTTAGAAAATGGGAATGGCAGAGTTAAGAAATGGAAACAACAATACAAGCACAAGACATATAGGCAGACTGAGTTTACTTCATGCTATTTCTTGCTCTAACAACTCATGTGTCCTCCTTGATATTATTACTGCTAAACAGGTATACCGAGATCCGAGGAACCCAGTAAGAAAGGGCTTGTCAAATCTCCCTCCAGCTGGACACCCCCTGAGGGTAGACTAGAGTACAAGGTTAGTTCCAGGAAGCAGTGCAAACTTGTTTCCTAGGCACATAAGGAAATGACATGCTCTGTGAAAATTGAGGGAATCTACATGGATACACATGTTCCTTCCCTCCCCCCAGAACATATTTTTCAGTGAGAGAGGGAAACACAGCTCTCCATCTACTCACAGTATACCCCATGGATTCTTCTACAGATATGCATACTTTGAGGATCCCAGACAGAACATGAGAGAAGGTATGTTTATTTCATTTGCAATGGAAAAATGTAATTCCTATGGCCTTTTCAAGCTTCAAGTGGGGATTTTTATGAGCTACATCTTACACCTTTTTTGGGTCTCAAATGGGCATTTTAATCTTGGAAACTCTTATCTAGAAGACTTATATTTCAGAACCAGCTGTAACAAGTTCATAAAATATAGTTCATTTGGGAAATGAAATGACTGATAAATCATGAGATTTATCATGAGATGGATAGATAGCCATGAATATGCACCCAGTCACATTAGAGTTACCTACAACTGAAAAACTGCAAAGCAAAAAAAAAAAACAGAAATAGGGATAACTTTCCTGCTACTTTTTTTTTTCTGCGCATTGCTGTAGGATAATTTTTCCACCTGGAAGGCAATCTGAAACACCTTTTTGGTGGCATACATATCCTTGTTATGATGATTTTCACTAAAAAAAAGTGAAATCTGTCCTTCCTAGGGATGCCCTCTCCCAATATTGTCACTGACAGTGAAAAAAACAGCTGACAGATAAGCCATGCCGAACATGCAGCAGAACTATTATTTTGCAGAATGAGTTCCATTGCTTATAGATGAGAGGTAGGAGCAGACACAGCAGGCTTTAATGGCATGACCATGGGAAGGTGCATATGGTGCTCATATTGTCCATAAATTGGTTGCATAGCAATTATTTTGATAATCAGTGTAATGATATTGCTCAGAAACATCAAAAGAAACTTTTCATTGGGATCCGTATTCACTGTCCAAAATCTGGCTTAGAGATTGATAGACTGTGTTGCTTCCAGTTGCTTCCAGCTTCTAGGTCACTGTATTTTCTTTTCTTTTTTTTCCTTAATGATGTTTACTGTCTCTAAACTTATCTAGAGAGGCAAGGTGAAAAACGTGAGCTCAAAGTCAGTGAAATTCAGGTCCACAGCACCAAACTCTTCTGAGGAATAAAGGAAGAGACTGAGTCACTCTCAAAGCAAAAGCTCATGCAAACACTCTGCCATAGGGGAGAAGTTCAATTTGTTAGGTTTCCACAAACATGCAAACAGCATGCGTATATAGTCAGGTAAGTCAGCAATTGGCATTTCCTTATATTTTAAAAATGGGACTAATACCGTTTAAATTAACACAGTTTATTAAGTACAAAAGGAAAACACAATAACATAGCAACTGAGTAAACACGTATAAAATAATAGGAGGTAAGATTATTTTTTCCTCTAGCAGCAGTACACTTTCCACAACAGAGGAGCTAACTGCTATCTTCCTCACATCTTGGTACACATGCCTAATTCATTCCTCAGGTTGCGGGGGATCCCCTATATGTTCAATTTTGCTGAGCTCTGTTGCTGCTTTGCAGCAATATATGCTGGCAAAGAAGCTTGCTCTGCAGCTGTGCC
This sequence comes from Crypturellus undulatus, assembly GCA_013389825.1. Classification (NCBI taxonomy): domain Eukaryota; kingdom Metazoa; phylum Chordata; class Aves; order Tinamiformes; family Tinamidae; genus Crypturellus; species Crypturellus undulatus. The sequence continues at coordinate 565,464 of VWPW01030059.1, forward strand.
ACTCTAGCTGCTGCTTGCTCTTGGCCACAGGCCATTGCTCAGACACTGAAATGCTGGACACTTCTCCTACTCGTGCCTACAAGGGTTTGTGCTGTGTTCTGAGTACAGTTAAAGGGACCTTAGTAAGTTTCTGCCCAAAAGAGAAACATTTCCAGTCAAATTTATTTTTTTTTCCTCACTTTCATCTTCTCATATTCTTCTCTTTCTCATATGCTGCTGGCTTTTCCCAGAAGCCATCTGCAGTGGGCAGGATGGCCCCCCACACTGGCCACGTTAGACTCCGTTCGTCTGTTCACTTTCAAACATGAATGCCAACATTATATTCACTCCAACAGTAAAACTTCACAGCTTTTTTTAAACAGAAAATTTATAAACTGTTACATAACTGACATGCAAAAGAGGCCTGGCCAATCCAGTTAATTACTTTTTTTTTCCTTTCTCAAAAGCAGATGCAAGGAGAGCATTCGCTGCAAGGAGGCAGGGGCCTCCTGTACATTTCCAGGCATTCTGGGCTGGTTTTTTTTCCTCGTTTACTGTCAGGTGTTAAGAGTAAGATCATTCCCTTTCATAGCTTCAGACCACCAGGTTTATAGTAACTTGTAACAGCTCTAGTGCCTCCAAGATAAATAGATTATAGGTAGTGCATACACAAGTAATTCCATGCATCCCTGTGTGCTCTGTGTCAGGAATAAAGGCCATCCAGAGGCAGAAGAAAAATTGGTGCATGAAAGCCTCACTCCCACCCAGTAGCTAACTGAGTTGAAGTAATCCACTGTGTCCCCGTGCTTGAATAGGAGGAAAAAAAAAAAAAAAAAACCTCACCTACAGCAACAATTAATACTTCTTAAACTTCCCTGAACAGTGAGAGCAGAAAAATAAGGAGCATTTGAAGGACCAAAAAAGTAAATGGTGCCCTCAACCCCAGCCAAGCCAGTCACCCGCCCTTTATACAGAAGCTCTGTTGTAACAGGTTTACAAGGGAAAAACAGAAAATCCAGGTCTCTCTGGGCAGCTGACTGAAATGTTGTCTGTGTGGCTGCAGTTTCCAATACAGAATCAAAACAGTTTCTAGTAGCAACTAGTTGTAAACATTTGGGATTGTGAAGGTAATGAACTCACTCTCCAGCTAACAAACAATAGAGCCATCAAGTACTACAGTTTCAGCCTTGTAAATGTAACACCAGCGAATATTAGTGAGCTGCTTCAGTTCACTAGCACACTGGGGTAATGCTTTACTTTTGAAAACAAACACACACAGATGGGATTTGTTGTCAGAATAGGATCAGGATGGTAAATGAATGAGGTCATTCACAATCATGCTGCTTTTGTAGGAACAGGCCCTTGCTGGTTGCTGGGAAGAGCATGTTGTTTTTTATCAGGTAAACATATAACACTGGTCCTCCTTTGTTTACAAGGAAAGAGGACACACAACCACTTAGTGAAAGAGCTATGGGCATTAGTTTTGAAGTCTGTAAGGCAAATATCCTTTTTTATTATTATAATTTTTCATAATAGACGTAATTCTACTGCAGATGAGTGATAAATACAGATCTGGTGTGACATAGGACTTCTACCACCATTCATCTCAAGTCACTAGTAAGGAAAGTGAACCTCATTATGCCTGTAAGCAGTGAAGCAAGCAAAGTGAAGTGATCGCAGAAGGAAGTGTGGTTGAGGTATTATCAGGGGAGAGAGCAGATGCCCACATCTCTACCGGCCTTAGGTGTTATTCTGGCTATTTACCATGCTAGAATGTAGAAATCCTCTAGTAACTAAAAGTTAAAGATTTTGTGAAGAAGCAAGAGTACAAGTTCCCAGGTATTCTTTTTAACTAATAATACACAAAGAAAAAGAAATTCCCCTTTTTAAGACAAATATGAAGATAGAAAACCCTCTTCTAGTAGAGGCCATAAATAGGTCAGCAGACAGCTTTAGAGCTACGTTCTGTGAGCCTATCAGGATACATACAGTTCCATTCTATCTCTCCATACAGCTCATGTTACTAGTTTTTATTCTAGTTTCTTAAATATGTTCCATAACAGTATGATCTTCTTTTCAAAACAGAAGGATTAATTTCCATGCCTCAACCTCATTTCACAATATTTATCTTGCAATAACATTTAAAAGCCAGCCAACTTTTGAGTCCTTTGTAACAAATCCTGTATAATTATGGGACACAAAAGTCCCTGTCACTAATATCTTTCAATCTCTTGTGATCCTGTGCTCAGACCTGGTACCCATCATGACCTACTCAGACACACTGTGGCAGCTCCCTGCTTTGAAAATCAACCCAGTAAAACTGGGTTTGTCTTATCTGGTATAATGGACCAGACAATGGAGATTTAGTTATCAAGCAAATATTTCATGGCTAGTAACATCAGATTCTGTAAGGTCAAGATTCCCTGTTCATGAAGGTTACATGTGCATGCGCATGTTTTTACTACAGCCTGGAGAGGAGTAAGAGCGTACATCAACTCAAGAGAGGGAAAAAAGAGAGAGAGCCTCAGAAACAAGAACTTACTTATGCATAAAAGGAAAGCTTGATGAAGAGGTTGAAAGGATGCTGGGAACAACGGCAGCTTCTGTCAAATGACTCATCTGTGAGGTAGGACATCACCTGCCTATGACTAATAATAGCAGCAGATTTACACAATCACAAATAAATTCCATCCCAGACAACCTTTTGGTTAGCAAAATTTCTTACCACTTAAAACTAATTGAGAGATTTAGTTCAAAATAAACAACACAGTGTTTAGTGTAATTATTTTTTATTGTCAGTTACAAAAATGAGGGACTAATCTAGCCAAAAGATCAGCATCAACCTAGCCAAAGGATTAACATATACTCTTCTTTTTAATTAGAGAAATTAAGATTTCTCTAATTTACAAAATTCAGCAAATCTTAAATTTACTAAAACAGGTAGCTTAGGTAGAATTTTTCTGGAGAACTGTGGGGTTGCCTTCACTAAGATGTCAAGAGCAGGTGGTCTTTTCTTTTTTATCTGCTAGCCTTTGCATTAGAATTATCTATGCATTAGATTCATGACTGCTTGATCATATCTCCTGCATTTTACCCTAGGTTCCAGTGGTTGAAGATAGAGATGCCCCTCATCAGCAGAGTTCAGACCTGTCCTTGTCCCATCTACCACAGTCACAGGTAAAATATACAGATAGCTCTTAATTTTTTTTCCTGTGACAGAAAGAACAGGATGCACTGAAAGAAGATAAAATAAGGTGTTGGATTTACCTAAAAAATGGCATTCATAAGGGCAATGACACTGTAACTCATTAAATATAAATTCTAGAGAGAGCAGTAAAGGTTATTTCCTCAAGTTACATCTTATATATTAGGTGTAACTCCTTAATCAGCCATTTCTGGAATGCCAAGATTTTCTCATAAAATACTGGGAAAATTTAGAACTAGAGGATAGGTGAGTGGAGAAAAGGGGAGTCAAATGCTGTAAGTCTGATTCATATGGTTATGAAGTCTGATATTCATATGGTAATCAAACAGCAACAGCATAACTTACTTATACCTTTATCTGAAAATGTTATCCTCTCATTTTCTGTTAGGTTTTGCAGTTGCAAGATGCTACTATTCAGTAGCTTCATTTTGTGTGTATGTGTTTACCTTTTGATGTTGTTTATGTGAGATGAGTTTGTAGAGTGGAGTAGTCATATAGCTGTGGGTACCAGAATGACTCAAACCCTGCAGAAAAGGAAGAGACTCTATTATTACCATGGAGAATGGGCCAAATTTACAGCATGAAAACGAGTCCCTTTTTTTTTTACTTGAACTTTTACTTACTTTTATTTATTTGAAAAGTGTCATACGCTTCTTATCTAACACCTATACTGCACAAAATCTCTGTCCCATGGACAACATGATTATAATAGCTACTGTGCTTCAGTATGAGTGTGTGTGTATATATATATATATATATGTAGGCATATGCATGTGCATATATATATTTATCTATGCACTACACATTTGAGAGAACTGAGGTAATACTAGTTCTATGAAAGATCTGTTATTGGATTATCCTGTGATCTGGAGGAATAAAAAAGCATTTGGAGAATATAAAACCCAAAATATTGTTAGGAAACCTGACAACTATATTGGTTTTGAATTGTGGAAACATATGGAGGGCAAATATTTACAATGGGCACAGTAAAGCATTCTGAAATATTGAATTATGTGACAGGATGTGGAGGAAGGAGTTTGACCAGCAACTTATTTTGTTTCAGGCATAGTGTGATTCTCAGTAAATGCCTTAACACAGTAAAGAGTTTCTATGATTATATTTCAAATCTAGTTTCAAAACTGAGAATTTTCACACTTCTTTCTTTCCAAATACATTCAAAAGTGTCCTGTTCACAAAAGCTTGGAACAGAAGTCAATTTTGTCACAAATGTGAGTTTACGCAACCAAAATACTCAACTCTCCCTCCAAAAGATTTAGTAAATATGGGTAATTGCATTATCCTTTTCAAATATAGACTTTCCTATCATTTACAGAACTGCCACATCTTTACTGTCAGAAATACACCACAAGCTTCACTGTTTCATTTTAATTTCTCCTAATTTCTATGCAAAAGATGTGCAATTTTACGAGAAGCTGAGAAAGTTATAAATCTAATGAAGAGATTTCCCTCCCTCCCTTTTCTTGACAGCCAAGTTGTGAAAGATCAACTTTAGAGCTTTGGGCTCAATTATGCCATCAGATAAGCAGTATATCTCCAAGTCTCTCTAGCTAATTTATACACGAGAGATGCTAAAATTGCTTCTCTTGTGTAAGTTAACATGCATTGAAAGTTCTGCCATTGAGAAGAATGTCAATCAAATCAAGTAGGTCCACGCAGAAAGCTAGCACAGATGGTAGGTGATGAGTGCTGATTTTGGAAATGAGAGAAAGTAATATGAGAGAGAGTTTTATCCTAAGCAAGATACTTTTGTTCTTACTGCCACAATTTGATATATAAGAAATTTTTCTTACTTGATATGTCTATTAAAAGCAGTGGGTTACACACGATTTCTAAGTTAGCCACTCAAATGTGTCAGATTATACGTTAAAAATGACTGTGAGAAATTGTTTATGGGGACAAATACTGGAATTTGTAAGGAAATAGGTATTTTTTATGTCATTCCTCAGACAATGCATTAGTAATTCTCCAGATTAAGATGATTGTAAACAATTTCTGCTTCCCTGAAACTTCAGATGATTTTAAAGTTGAGGGTTGTATATCTGTAAATTTGCTTGAGAGATTTCGTAAAATGAATCTTTTGAGATTCAAAAATCTCGAAATTTGGTATAGATTACCATACATGCGTGTGAACCTTATATGTGTATATTCTGCTCTGAATGAGATCAGAAAGAAATGTGTTTACTTGTCCAGCATGTCCATTTCCATTCTTCTGCATATGCTTGTATGGCTAATTGTATGGGTAATAAAAAGATCTGGAGCTCTATTATCTGGTCATCATTCCTAACTTCCACACAAACATTTTTCAAAACTTTTTGGACATATTTTTCTTAGAGGCTCAGGTTTCTTGTAAACCATTACGTGCCATAGTGGCTGTTGCTGTAAATACCCCCCTTAAAGTAGTCTACCTCCCAAGAAAGCAAAGAAGGTGTTGCAGAAGTGGAGATCAAGATGTGGGCCTCAGCATCTTCATGTCTCACTTCTCACAGGGTGAGAAAATGCCACCTTAGTAGACAAGGAAGTCTGTCTTCTGGAGAAATAAATAAATAAATAAACAATAAATAAACAATAAATAGTAATAAATAAATAAACATGTGTCAAGATTAAATTACTGTCATGCTTGAGTGAAATTGCTTGAATATGTTCCTACTTCAACCAAAATCTTAAACGGAGTGTTAAAGAAACACTATAACTATAAAAGCACTATAACTATAAAATACTTATCACCTTTAAACAAATTCAGAAGAAAAAACTTCATTATACTTAGAAATCACTAGTATTCTTCCTTTATTTAAAAAGAATAAAAGGAATTTCTTTGCTACAGACTGATTCTATGTGGAAGCAGGAAATGCTAATTTGATATTCACCAAAAAATTTAAAGTCTTAAATATAAGTGAGGACCATTAATATGTTTTAGTATGTATTAGTATGCTTTTCCTAGGAAGGTTCAACAATCCTATTATCTTCTCTGGCAACATAAATCTATCTAGAGTACATAACTGCATTGGCAATTTACTTGGATATTTGATTCAAAAATATTTGCAGCAAATGGTGCTATCAGGACATGCATTAGGAGGACTAAAAAAATTGGCTGACAAAACCCTAAATGCAGTTATTATGAAAGTGTTGATGAGTAGGACTGTTTCTAGCAGAGTTTTTTGGATCCTGTGTTGTTTGACATTTTTATCAGTGACCTAAACAATTATAAAAAATATTTGCTGGCCTAAATAGCACATATGTGCTAGTAGATAGTTAGAGAGACAAACCACAGCAGTCTAGTATCTTCAGGGTTAAAGTATCTTGGCATGAGGAAAGTTATTGCAATTCACAAGGCATTCACCATCGGAATGTACAGAGAACATCTGACTAAACTATTATAATGATTCTTTCTGACCTCTAATTCTATTAAAGTATTTTATTTTCTGCCCTGTCCAGTTCAGATTTCAGACTTTCTTTAGGTCTTTATTGCTTTTCCCTCCAAGACAAGTAGCTCCAAGGCAGTAGCTGGATATGGGAAGCATGCCCAACCAAAAATTAGACAGAAATAGGATTGAATTCAACTCTTTTTTCAAACCAATCTATTTTGAAAAAAAAAAAACAGAGAAAATAAAGTGACTGAAAAAATATTTTCCTCTTGAAATCTATTTCAGATAAATTGATTACATGTAGTAATACTAGATAAAACTATGGGAGAAGTGTTGCTTTGAAATTGGCAGCATCTCTCCTATTTAATTTGTTTTCCCTAGCAAATCAGAGACTTTGATTTGGAATGTACACAACAAAGGTATAATCTTTCGGACTCAGATTAAAGAAAAACAAAACCACAATTCTTGTCATGAGAAGCTGGTAGATTGTCCGGGGTTTTGCTTTTGTATCATCCAGCACTGGTCGCCAGGGATACAAAACTCTATAACTAGATCCTACCAATCACTGTGTCTTGTAAGGGGGTGTTGGTTTCACATGCTAAAGTGTGTGCACCAGTTTATAGCAACTAAGAAAAAGCTCCTTTCTGTTTGCTATAAACTCAATCTGACTCAAGTAACTACAGTAAGGTGGTTGTTTAAAGTAGGTTTCTCCATGTGTGGCATCTTGCTCAGCATCTGTTTTTTGTTAACTTCTTTTCTGAGGATTTTGTGCACATTGCTGTGCTGAATTCATGTTTAATTTCAAAATAAGACACAGTATAAAGCTAGAAGTACATCTGATTTCTAGAAAGAAAAGGACCACCAAACAAACATGTTATTGCTCAGTCTATGTGTAGAGAATTAGGTATTATTACATGACAATTTTAGTCCTAAATCTGCTGCTTGTGAATTTTACTAGAAAAAACTCATTTAACTTTTTTTTGTGATCACATCTAAGGGAGTGCGCTGAGGTCAGCTTTCTCTGCTATCTTTTGTTCACCATGCTACATAATGCAAGTTTGCACATAATTATGGCTATGTAAGCTTTTATATTTGATAGAATCAGAAACCAAAAGTTTTATGGAATAAAACTAAAATGTAATGGGTCGTTCCAACATTTTATGAAATTAGCCATAACATATTTTTACTGAAAAAGCCCATTATAAATGAAAATGTAAAGTACAAATTCTTCTGCTAAGCCAGTTAAATAAGTTGAATGCAACGTTTTTTTTTCATATAATCACACCACGCTTTCATATTTGTTGTCATGTAATTGTTAGCAAGCTCAGCTTTAAAACACCTCAGTTCTTCCAGGCAGAACATCACTTCTGTGAGTCAAATGGCTTGACATTAACACAGCGAGGTATGCTGAACTTCAACTAAACTATCCCTTTCAGAGGATATCACAATATATTTTTCCTGAGAGTTTAAAAGCATATTCTCACCAGTTTCACATCTGTATATCAATACAGGTTTTGTTTTATTTAAATCTGCAACATTTCTTTATTCCTAAGCCTTTCAATTTTCCCATGAATTTTCCCAGTGAATTCCCTAGAAGTGCTGAGCATTTCTGCTCTCACAGTCAGTACCACTTCAGCAATGAAAGCACATGCTTGTGCTTAAATACTTAAATATACTTAAATATAAAGTACAATACTTAAATATGAAGTACAATAAATGCAGTGAAAATATCCTTCCTTTTTCTGTTGTCCCTTCCTCTCTCTCTCTGAAAAAAGTGACCTCATTAGTTCTCCAAATTTTGCCTCTGCTTGTCACCACCTGTATTCGTCTGATCTTTGCACTGTGAGCTCCTTTTTATTATTTTTTGTATTACAAAATCCTCTCTTCCTCTGAAAACTTGCGTCTTATACCCCTCATTGTTTGTAAGTTCATAGTTTCCTTATTATGATTCTTATTTTCTCTTCAACACTACTTGGGAAAATGCTTGGCTTAATTCTAAATCTTTTTCTGTCTTCAAGCTTCCCTTCCATCAGAATTGTTGCTCTAAACGTTAGCATAAGCAATGTACAAACTTGTAACTGTTCCTAGTCACTTTGAGAAAGACCATTGGGAATTACTCTTTATGACTCTCCCTTTGGTTCATACTGAATATTCTATTCTTTCATTGCCTGACATGCAGCAATTTTAGGTTATTGCCATTATAGCTGGGACAGAGCTTAGAATAGGAAAGCTAATTTCCTATGACTTGCTATATAAATCACAAGTTTCCTAGACCTTTAGACCCTGACTTAGTCCTATCTCTTTTCGTTTAAAACTCGTATTAAGTTTCATTCACTGGTTTGTGTTCATTGCCCTTGTCTTCATTGACTACCACTTGGAAGAGCCTTCCTCTTTACTCATCCCCCTTTATACACATTGATAAAACTCCCCTGAGCCTTCCCTTCTCCAGACTATTTTATCTCTACAGTTTGTACAGTCCCAGATCTCTCAAGCTCTCTTGTCATGTCAGATGCTCCATGTCCTTAATTATCTCATGGGCACTTCCTTTTGTTGAAATTTGTGAGGTTTCTTGTCAGCCCATTTCTCCAGCCTGTTGAGTTCCCTCTGAATGGCAGCACAACTATCTGATGCATCAACTTTTCCTCCTCATTTTGTATCATCTGCAAGCTTGCTCAGGGTGCACTTTAATCCATTATTAATGTCACTAATAGACAGATTAAACAGTATAGGGTCCAGTATCAGCCCCTGGGGCACACTACCAATGATGGGCCTCTACCTGCATGTACTTGGTGCCACTGTTCATAGCCCCTTGTCCCTAACAGCTCTACCAGTTTTCAGTCCACCTCTCTGTACACTTATCTAGCTGCAATTTTTTTCAATAAAGATGTTATGGGAGGCAATGTGGAAAGCCTTTCTGAAGACAAAATAAACAATATCCACTGCTCTGCCCTCATCCAGTGAATGCATCATTTCATCATAGAAGGTTATCAGTTTGGTCAGATATGATCTCCCCTTTGTGAACTATATGGAATACTCCCACAAAAGTAAAGCATGAGAAAAATTAACTGTAAAATATGGCAGTCTTCACAGCTAAAACAACAGATATTTCTCTTTTACTCCTTAATTTGTTTTACATTTTTTAATCTAAGGAAAAAGAGCAAGGTGTACTCTCTTCACGGAGTTTTCAAAGTAGGATCTCAAATGCCAATAAAGGAGCCCAAGAGGGCTTCTCCAATTCAAATTCTGTGAATTATACTCAACAGTCTGGAACATGGTTCTTGTGCAGAGGGAAGAAATGAGAATTTTCCTCTTTTGGGATTAAGAGATATATCAAAAGTAGGTTCCTTAGATCTGTGGTCAGGATTATGCACAGGATGAAAGTTGTAGCTAGGCATAAGAGACTTGTGGACTGCAGGGACTATTTAATTCCTTCCACTAAAGCCCTACTACTACACTATGAGTTTGAGACCCTCAACCTACAGCCATTCCAGTGTACCTTCAGTGTGTTCCACAAGAAATCTCAGGTGTGTCAACCAAGATGGTAAGACTAAGCTGGTGGTCGCATCTCAGAAATATCTCACTAAAGCAGAGTCAAACATGACTGTCAAGTTGAGGAGGCCTTTTCCTCCTGTATACTCATAATTCTGTCTCAAAAGATGAAATATCTTTATAACATCAACAAAGTAAATCTTTTTTTTTCTGCCTGTATAGTTTGGGTTAGGCTTCAACAGTATGTCTTACCCCTGCCCTCACATGGGAAACTGGATTTCTTATGCCACTTCCTTCAATGACTGCTGAACTTTTTAGCATGAGAGGTCATATTTGATTCTCAGCAAATAATATTTTAAAAATATAAACTCATCATCACTTTGTATTTATAGTTCAACCTCACTAGTATTTCAAGCTGTTTAAATGTCCTGGAGTAATATTTATTTTATCCTTTTATTTATAGAATGCCTACCACTGTAATAAAGCAACTGAGGCTGTAATGATGTCTGGGAATAGTAGATAATCAAAACAATTCTTTCTTAAAAAAAATAAAAATGTGAAATAAAATCATGTATACTCATGAAATACAAATTATATCTTTTCCGTCAAGTATCCACATATCAGCCTTTAATGGATAGATACCAAAAGGAAAGCTGAATTCATGATTTAACTGAACTAAAAACTAATTTACTGGCACAACATTTGGACTAAAAGATGTGTCATAAGGTCAGCTTCTAGACCTCTGAGTTTTGTCCAGTATTAGGTACAACATGAAGTAGGAAACTTACTCATCTTTGAAAGGAATTCTGAAAGAATTTTGGTGTGGAGAATGAATATCAATTGACTGCTTAGTGCTACTTCATTGGAGGTAACAGTATGAAGACTGCTTTCAAAGGTAGACTTTTAATAATCTTTAATATTCTGTAAGACTTTCTGTTGTCTTGCACCCTCTCCTTAGAACCTCTTTTAAATAAATCGTGAGTGCAAGAATTGGCTTCCTAAGCTAAATGGTTGACTTTCTGGACAGAACTAGACAACTACATTGGATCGCCACAAGAATGGCTGTTTCTAGGTTTATTTGATTTTATTTTACTTCCAAACTATTACTATGAGAAAGTAGCAGCTTTAGCTTAATGCAGTTGCCTTGGCGATTTTTACAGAGCTCTTGCCATTATTGAAAATGGATTTATTACTTCCCATATGCCTGAAAAACTGAAGTGAATCAAAGAGCACAAAGAAGGGATAGACACATTTTTAAAAATGGTGCACCGTGTAGTGATAAAATAGTTCTTTTCTGCCTTCTCACATAGTGCTATAAACTCAAGAGTGAATACTATTTTTCACCTTTTCTCGAGGTAATGCCAGATGTTGATGTGAGATGAACACCATTAGAGAACTGAAGTTTCTAGAGTTGTAGTTTTCCAGTTTTAAAATGTCATAGTAGAAATTATGTTTAAACCAGACTTTCCAAATTTTACTAAAGAATTACATCAACTTGTGAGCTCTAGAACTTCTGCAAGTATGGGAAGTGTCAGGTCATCTTGTTCTTAAGACTCTGAACAAAAATTGGTATGTCTCAGAGGTTAAAGGCAGGAGAAAGTTCTTTATAATTACAGACATTTACAATGAAAAAAAATATGCTGCATTTTAATTAACCTCCCTCCTGAACTGGTTCCTAAAAATATCTCGTTTAAGGCCTTAGAGATCAGTATAAGGAGAAGCAACAATCAAACCTACAGTTTCACTGCTGTACAAATGGTGTTAAAAATTATTGAGGTCAGCTTCTACATAAAGATGGTGAGTCACTGAGAAAAAAAGGAAACTCGTTTTGCTGACAAGGAGAAACTAGTTACATATACTATTTTCACGAAGATTAACTTGAATTACGAGGTTACTAAAATATTCTCATCTAAAGACCCTAACCATGATTACCAGATTATCAGTAGAATGTGAATCTTCTTTCTAAACTGATCAAGATCTTAAATTTGCTTCATCACCATATTAAAAAGCAAAGCATAGTTAAGGTACTGTCTACATAGTAATTCAGAATAGTAATTCTGAATAGCAATTCAGAATGTAGTATAAGAGGGGCATAAGATAGCATATGGTTCTTTTGAATGTTCATAGAAAGACGTGACAAACCAATCTTATGTTCCTGTCAGTACACCTTCAAGGAAATTTTTGCTTTATATATTTTAAATTTATACCCTGATTTTCTACTTATATGTCCAAAAGAAAAGAAAATCAGAAAACAGAAAACCACTATATAATGGGAGATAGGGGAAAAAAAAAGTATCTTTCAATTTTCAGACATTGTTTCTGAACTTTAGATCACAGGCTCTACAACTGGAAAATCTCCTTTGGGATACTCTTATTACTCTGCCTATAAAGGCATGTTTTTTTTCCCTGTTAAGTGTTTTGTTTTTCCCTGTTAAGTGTTTTGTCTGATTGGTGTGTGTCAATTCCACACACACCAATCAGAGAGAAAATTTCATTTGAGAAAATAGTCCATAGACTTGAAGTCTTTGGTATCAGAGAGGTTATCCAGACATTTAACATTTGCCCTTACTTAACCCCATGTAGTTACTTGTACTTCTGCTCTCCTTTATTCTACTAAACTAAGTAATTCCTGCCCATTATTGAGAAAGTCCTTTAAAATTTTGCCAAATACTAAACATCTGCTCCTTTCTTTCTGTAATTTTCAGTGGGTTTCAGGTTGCTACATTGCTTTTCTATCATCAGTGATGTTTATGAAAGATGCCTTTTCAACATCAGATTTGCTATAGGCTTGTGATTAAACTGCATACTGTGGTATTACACAGCAATCCCAGCTGGTCTTGTGTCTTGCTGTATTAAACACCGCACAGACATGATAGCAGACACGAAAACTGAGCCAAGGATTACGCACAACCAGTACAGTTTCACAGTATGCACATTACTAACACGATCTGGTAAATATATTTCATCTGCCGTGGAGAGTGTTGGAATAGCGTTAACTAGATCATTATCCCCTTCCATGTGCAGAAGAAGCCTGCACCAGACATGTGCTACCATCCATCTGGATCAGCGCTCGGGGAGCTTTATCGCGGCTGCGGAAAAGCAAGAGGGGAAGGTCAACCTCTACAGTAACAGCTCCCGCATGCTTCCCTCAACCCTGAGGTACAACTGATCGCCTCATAGCTTGTTTAGTAATTTGTTTCACTTTTGGTGATAAGGACTGACTCCCAGTGAAAAGTCACAGAGGAAATTTCCTCGCCTTCAAATCCCCCCAGGCTGTCTATAGAATACACAGATTTTGAATGTAAAGTTACTTGTGTTTTCTGCTAATGCTGTGATTCTTTGGAGGAGAGCTAGGAGGTGAAACGGGCCTGATTGCTGACCTGCAAAGGCAGGTTTTCATCTGTAGATCAGTCTCAGCTGCAGTGAAAGCAGGTGGCCTGAGCAGCCCTTCAGGGGCAATGGACAGCACAGCCCACCATTCCCAAAATGGTCTCTGGAAGCCTGAGCGTCTCTGATAGATCTGACGTTCAACTGCTGGACCAAACACTTCAGTCATCGCAATATCTAACTTGCTCTGATCAGCAGCCCTGGGAATTTTCAAAGCCAGCACAAATCTTCCAGAGCTCTGCTGCCCTCCATCGGATGAGAGACATTGTCCTCTGCTCTTCTGCAAAAACAGCTTTGGTTGGTTTCTTGAAATCTTTCAAGACTACAGATTGTGTAGTTACAAATGCACAGGAAAAATGATGTGGCACTAGACACTTATGTGGCTAATAAATGACATTTTGTTTTCATTATTTATTATTTCTCCTGGGATATAATGCAATTTAATTAATATTTTTATTATTATTATTGTCTTTCACTGTATCAAGCTTGAAAAAATCATTGTACCTGCTTTCATACAACATAAAACTATTAAAAACTTACTACGAAAAGTTTTGCTAAAGAAAAAGTCTTGTGGGGAAAGTTAATACTTTAACAGTAAATCATAAATTTAAATTGAAAAAGGCATTGATCCAGAAATAAAAGAAATATTCTGATTCTCTGTTCTTTATTGATCAGTTTGGGGCATATTTTTTAAAATATTTTCTTGAAATCGAAGTTTGGCATCAATCCACTTTCAGTGTTTCTTTCCCCTCTTTCTCCTTTTTTAATACATGAAACAGAACCAGGAAAAACTTCTCATAATTTCCTCATAAACTGTCTAACAGAAGGGGTTTACACTGTTGATTGCCTACTTGTACTTGTACCATTTTAATCTGACAGGCTATTCAAAATATTTTTTAAGCCAACGGAGGGAATGGAATAGGTACATTTCTGTGCAGCAGTGAGTCAGTGGAAACAGACCCAATGACTCCAGGGGAAAGAACTTACACAGTCAGTTGCTTTTTGAGCAGGTATTAGTTATCTGGTAGAAATTACCAACTGTATACCCTGATCTCATATTTAACAAGTATGGGAGTTCTTTTCAGAACTTTTTTGATCCTTTTTCAGCATGTTCTTTTTTTTTCTTTAGACTTTCAGTCACTTCCATACTCTACATGATTAAGCAGAAATCAACACTGTTGCCATTTTGATATGTCTTTTACAAATGTAATTACTCTGAATGGCTTGTTCTGTGCAACTTCTGCTTTAAAATGAAATGTCAATAAAAATAAACAATCAGTCTTTAGATTTTTATGTTTTAAATACTTCCTCCAACTCCAAGATTCTGAAGCATGCAAATCACATGACTTCCTCTAAGGTACTAAAACTCTGAAGCAGTACACACAAAAAAAGCTTGAAATATCTCCTAATAACTTAATCCAACAAATGTGAATAATTCGATTACTTGTGCATATGAATAATCCCATTGGGGGTTCATACAAATATAAAATTCTCCATATGTGTCTCAGATGTGAAACAATGCAATGTGAAACAATGCAATCCTTGTGCAGCCAAAAATATTTTTTTACAAAGAGGTAATTATTTTATATCTAGAACAGGAGTTCTTCCATCTGTTTTATGTATCTCATCTGCCAGGCAGCAACTGTCCTTGTTCATGAAGAGAAGAGTCTTCCAGTGCTATCATACCCCAGGTCATGGACTAAGTCTGATTTTCCAGTATGATGCTCTGGAAAAAAAGAAAGAGAAAAGAAGCATAGTAAAATATTTTAATGTGCTGAACTTCAAAAAAGACTTTTGCAACTAACACTGAATATATTTGTGTCTATATATTTATAGTGAAGAAACTCATATTTGCTTTGCCACATATTTCTCAACAGACAAAAAAAAACCTTATTTTGACCTTTTGTTTAACATTCTTTTGCTTCCATCACTTGCAGCCGGGCTTTGAAATTCAGCAAGAAGAAAGGTCTGGAGTAGATAAATGTCTTTCGTGCCTCCCATGGAATTCCATTCATCTACATCCCAGATACAGGTGTGGTGCTATTCTCATCTGTCATCAAAACTGTGGCTGCATGCCAAAATAATGACTGAACATGAACACCCAGACAACACAAAGAAGTAACAAGCAACACCTGCTTCAGCAGGAACTCTGAGTGGATCCTTTCCCGTGCAAGGGAGCAGGAGCATGTTGCTGAACAACTCTTTCTTCCCCTTCAGACCTCCTCCCTCAGACATGCTGTGTGGTTTGGGGGCTCATCTGCAGCTCTGAAGGAACCATCTGAACAAAACACTCTTCAGATAAGTAGGAATTAAACCAGATTTCCCCAAACATGTCACAAAGCCAGTGCAAACCTCTAGTATGCATTTTCCCATAAACTCTTTCTCCTGGCAGTTGTAGTAACTCATTTGAGCTGCTTTAATAGAGAGCATTGGCAAATGAGTATTCCACTCAATGACTAAAATCTGAAAGTCTTGGGAAGCTGACCTGACAGGGAAAACACCTGCAAGAGAGATCAGCAGGAGTTGTGGATTCTAAGCACTTTGGGGTAAAATAATGCATTTCTATAATACTGAACTGCAAGGAGAGAGGAACCATTAGGAGGGTTGGATGGGTATGTCAAAACATACAGTTCATTTAGTTACTTTTATTCCTACAGATGCATTTGGAGATGACGTATATATAGACCTATATGTAGACATATGTATAGATATTTGGCACTCTGGTTGCGGTGAGTTTCCCTTGAAGCAAAATAACAGCTCTTTTATTTCTTTTCCTTCATTGAACTCCACAATATAAAAGAACACAGAATATACCTGAAGCATGCAAAGAGCCTTCATGTCCTAGTACAACATAAACTCTGGTGTCATTAGCACACTTCATTAAATGGTCCAAGCAGAAAGGTGACATATGCTCTTGAGTATGCTGGAGACCACAGCATATAAGGTATCTGATTGCCCTGAGCAAGGAGCAAGAAGGAGTAGACTTTTGACTTTACTGTACTTGGGGCTGTGGTTCTTTTGGTTATTTTGATTATTTTGACAAAGTGAATGTTGCACTAGTTATTCCTTCCTCTGATCTGGCTGTACATCCAGATTAGGTCTCGCCCACTTGCTTTTGTTTGGTCCCTGAGGATGGAAATTTTTGGACTGGTTAGATAGTAATATCATAAATTATTGATCACATATCAACTTACCCTTCTCTAGTCTCACAACATTAGATAGCCTCACCGCTACAAACAATCATTTAAACATCATGATCAGAGGCTTACATTTGAACAAATACTGGAGCTATTTTCAGCATACTATCCTTTTCATATTTTATGAATAATATCCCCAAGAGCAAGAATGGCAAGTCATACATGAGATCTTCACTGCCCCAGCTCCATCCCAGTGGCCAGTTTAGCGATAGAAATATGTTGCAACCTTTAAGGATGTATTATCGGCTATGCACTATGCAAGTCCAAAATGCCTCTGAGAGCTCCTCAGGATGGACCACTGGAAAATGAACACAGAAATTAACCTTCATGACACATAGGACAAAACTTTGATGCATATTATATGGTCTCTTCATGGCAGCAAGAATGATTTAGAGACAAACCATAAATTATAAAAGCATTCATGGATTTATTTGGAAGAATTGCATTATATTTAGATGCCCAGATATTTATAGTCATAGAATCTATTAATAGTATATATGACAGAATTCTGGATTTTCTCCTGCTTTCATGTACAAATGGCTGTCACATTTGTATAAATTTGCCAAAACCCAAAAACTTCTGATAAAATGAAATGCACACAACTGTGTGCAATTATTCCCATCAAGATTGGGAAGATAAAATTGATTGCATTTTGAAACTTATATCATTCATGAAAAAAAGAGATAATTTGAAATGAAATTCTAAGTTTGCTGAAATCCTATTATTTCCATCTTCTACAACAGTGTGAAAAGTATTAAAGATTGCAAACATGCTCAAAAGGACCTCTAGAGATCACCTCATCCAATTCCCCTGCGTACGCAGGGTCACCTAGAGCACATGGCACAGGACTGCATCCAAGCGGGTCTTGAGGATCTCCAGAGAAGGAGACTCCACAACCTCTCTGAGCAGTCTGTTCCAGTGCTCTGTCACCCTCACTGTCAGAAAATTTTTCCTTAAGTTCCTGTGGAACTTTTGGTGCTTCAGTTTGTGGCCATTTCCTCTAGTTCTATTAGTGGTCACCACTGAAAAGAGGCCGGCCCCGTCCTCCTCACTGCCTCCCTTGAGGCACTTATAGACACAGATCAGGTCCCCTCTCAGCCTTCTCTTCTCCAGGCTGAACAGGCCCAGCTCCCTCAGCCTCTCCTCATAGGGCAGATGTTCCAGGCCCCTGATCATCCTCGTGGCCCTGCGCTGGACTCTCTCCAGCAGCTCCACATCCCTCTTGTACTGTAGGGCCCAGAACTGGACACAGTGCCCCAGATGTGGCCTCACCAGGGCTGAGCAGAGCGGCAGGATCACCTCCCTCGACCTGCTGGAGACGCTCCTCTTAATGCACCCCAGAATATTTAGAGATTTGCTTTAAATTCTTCATATGCTGCCTGTGAATTTTCATCTTTTTTTTTTTCTCCACTGTAGAGGGTTATCTATGCATTGTACTATGGGTATATAGACCATGTTTTGAATTCCTCTCCTCATAGGGCAGATGTTCCAGGCCCCTGATCATCCTCGTGGCCCTGCGCTGGACTCTCTCCAGCAGCTCCACATCCCTCTTGTACTGTGGGGCCCAGAACTGGACACAGTACTCCAGATGTGGCCTCACCAGGGCTGAGTAGAGGGGCAGGATCACCTCCCTTGACCTGCCGGAGATGCACTTCTTAATGCACCCATTTTAACATCAGACTATTTTTTATATGAAAATAAAGTGAAATGATTTGAAAATGACAAAATATTATGTTTAGTGTTATAAAAGTGACTTAAGCATTAAAAAATCCTCAAAGCTGTTGTCTAGGGATAAGCAGGTATAGCCTAGGTATCACCTATAGCATCACCTAAGGACATAGTCTTTTTCTTTTTTCAACTGACACTATCTTCAGCTTTGTATAAATAGTTATCAATGTAGCAACTGTGTGTTCCAGCTCTTCTTCAATCCAAGAAAAGAATAATGTTAAATGAAGTCACTCAAAAGCACCGTTTTCTTCTTTTCTTTCATACATCCTGTTCTGCTTTATGAAATTAAGAAATTTCTGAAATACAGAGAATGCTTTTTCCTACTTCATTAGTGTTCAAGTTCTTTATAATCTTCACAAATGCTTCATTTACATTGCTTTTTTAAAAACATTACTATTGACTGAAATAGTTATATTTATAATTCCGTAAATGGTTATCAACCATAGAATTATTGATATTCTTTTCTTCTTGCTGAGTTCTCCACCTGCCTAGCAGGTGATTGCAATGACTTCTGTACTGCTAGACATGTTCCAGCATTTCATTCATAGCAGTGCTCTGTAAAACTGTGCAGCCAGATTTCACAATACACTGCCCATTTTCGTGTCTCAGAGAGTAAGACCTTATGTTTCTTTATTTGTCAAAGCAAATTAATATACCTAAGGTATGAAAACAGATTGATAAGCTTTCCATTAAAATACTGTCAGATTCCTCAAGACATATCATATGTAGCTGTTTTGTGGCACACATTTGTTCCTAGTAAATAGAGAATTAGCATTCCTTCAGTTAATTTTCTTTGTAATAAGAATTGAAATTCTTTCCAGGATATGCAGTTCTTAGGGCACTTTATCACAGCAGGTTTCTGTTATAAACATGCTCTTTCTTGTTAGGAATGACACTAATTTTCCAGTTAATTATCAAAACAAATTATTCCTAAATTTATAGCACAGTCTGCCATATATGCAGATATTTGGTTCATAAATCTCAATCACGATCTTCAAAAACATAGCGTGACACATGCACTTGCCTAGTCACAGTATGTCACCAGATGTGTTATTTTTCCTAAGGGTAAAAAAAATTCTGAACCCTTTCTCTAATGCTAGTGTGTCTATAAGTTGATGAATATATTCCTGTAACTGAATCTTCACCTTCCCTGACAAAAATATTTTCTAATAGGAAGACAAAACACTGACAATGTTGATTCTTTGTTCCCCAGATTTGTACTATTGACATTGTGTGACTTTGAAATAAAGACTAAAAGATCATTACAGATTCTTTAAAAGTACATAACTAAAACAGTTGGTTCGTTGTGATGAATAAAGAGAACATACAGTGAAAAGTTAGTGGGGTGTAATAAGACTATTTATCATTTCAGCATCAGGTCATCTGTCTCTCAGTTTCCCTTCTCTCTCTTATGCTTCATTTGGTATGTTGATGATTCATTGCGATTATTCTTTTGCTCAAATCAAGAAAAGCTCTGTCACTCCAGGGCAAACACAAAAATTCAAACAAACTACTTCTTCAGCACTTCTGAGGCTCACTCACTTTTCTCACTGTTATTCTTCACTGTTTTGGGGAAGGACACCTGCTTACAATCATGCCTTTGCCCCATTAATAATTTTAGCCTTTGGATGCTTTAATCATGACAGCTAAGGCAGTAGCCTTTGTTTAACCACAAATTGCATTATTGATTTCTGTGGGTCTGTTAGTGTTTTCCTTTTTTCTCTTATGACTCTCCTTTCTTGGTAGAGTGAACTCATACTATTCTTCAGTATTGTGGCCTTTCTAGGTTGATAATAATTTTTGTGATACTTTTCCCATCTCCATTGTAGTTCAGTTTCTCTCCTTGTTTCTGTAACTCTTGCCATTGACTTCTGTCCTCGCAAATACTATCTCTAATTAAAAGCAAATTGAGCAAGCTGGAGTTTTTGACTGAATATTTTCCCCATTAAAATTGAGATTTTATTAAAATAAAAAGTTGGCAGTATAGACAGGAATATTTTTTGATATTCCTAGGGTAAAATGACTTACACCAATACAAGTAACAGTTTGTGTAGTGGGTTTATGTAGGACATGAAGAGGGGTGAAATAGTCGTCTCCTCCGGCTTTCTACAAAAAAAAAAAAAAAAAGGAAATAAGAGTTATTTCATATACAGTCACATTCAATAGCTATTTCAAACGTGAACTCTAGCCTGCACTTTTTTTTCTAGAAAAGCTTCTGTTGTCTTTTCTCACCTCTTTTCAGGAAAATATCTGATGCATCACTGGATATCATGATAATAATGCATATTATCATGAATAAAAATGTATGAGCTCATGAAGGCAGACTTTAAACAGATTTTTTTTTCTGAAATACTACCTAACTGCAGTGTTTTTAGAAAGGCAAGGAAGTAACTGGAAATAATTAACGATATTTTGAGAGATAAAAGAAATTAAGTTATTCATGCAAATTTCATTCAGTATACACTCTATAGAAAGATATGCATTTCTTTTATACTTACGTTTACATACACACATGGACACAAAAACATGTGTCAGTGAGTATATGTCATTTTAATTTTTAGCACATTTAAATCCTAAACATGACAGAATTTCTTCATCTGTCATCCATAAAATCTCAGGTCTTAATGACTGAAACATCATGTAGCTCAAAAATATTGTTAAAAATAAAAATATAGGTATCTTGTACCTTCCTGATGTAACCAAAGACAAACTGATGATGTCAGTCACAGTTACTGCTACATTATCTTTATGATTATTTGCTGTTCCTGCATCGTCACTTGGCCAGAAAGTCAAGGTGCGTTCTAGCATGATAATACATAATGTAAATGTTAAATTTTGCAAGCGAGTCAGTTTCCATCATTGTCTGAGATACAATACCAGAAGTAAATACTTAAGTTAAATATCTAACATATTCAGAGAAGACTTGAAGGGTGAGCTAGCCATTTTTTTGTCAACTATTATTAATTTCAATAAAAACAGAAAATGTATTTTCTATAATACTGAAGTTTTCCCTTTTTTTTTCAGTTTTCTGTTGTATTATTGAGAAGAGAGCTATAACTGCCTGTGCTGGCTGATCTTGCCCTGTGAATTTCAGCCTTTGGAGAAAAGAACCAAACTGACAAAACTCCCTGACATGTGCAGCAAAAAAGCTGCAACAAAAAAGCTCCAACAAAAGGGAGCACAAAGACAAAAGACTTCACATTTACCTACTAGTAGTCTCAGTTGAAGGCTAGTAATGTTGAAGGCTAGTTGAAGGCTAGTCCATGGCCTAGTGAAAACAGCTGCATTCTTCCCTGATCTTTCCAGCTCTCCCCAAAACCAAGTCCCACGGATTCACAGGGCTCTTCAGACTCCTCTGTTTGTCCACTGCTGTCCAGTGCTACTGCCCTGATCTTGACCATACAACCCTAATCCTTCTGCTATTTCTGAGTCACAAACCCTAATCCTTCTGCTATTTCTGAGTCACAGAGACATTTGTGAGTCACAGATGTCACTGTCCTGTACCAATCAGGAAAGGATTTTTATTGACTGTTTTCCTTTCCATATTCTTAATAGATGTTAATAGCTAGGTGGAAATCAGAAATAGGTCTGAGATTAGGTGACATTTGGAAACAAATGGGCCTATATATTTCTTTTGTAGTTTTCCTATACAGTTACTACTTTATACAATTTTAATATTTTACACAAAGTTAGATCTTTATTGTACTGATTTTCTGTATGCATTTCTTCTAAAAAAGTTTTAAAAAATAAGAAAAACTTTTTATTAAAATGTATATGAATTCAGTTTCTTCTCTGTTAGACTAGTCTGGTTTCTGGCTGGAGACTCCTTGTTTTGACAAATACCTTTTATTTTTTAGAAAATACTTCCTGTATGAGAGTTAGCAATGCAGCAAACACTGAGCAAAACAGATACAAGCCATAAGGAAAATAAATAAAGATAAGAGCTGTTATTGTTTTCCACAAACAAAATTTGTGAAAACTGGAGCATGAGTTCAAAAGACACCTTCCATTCAAACAGCTACACTTTCCCATCAGTGAAATAAAGTCACAAGCTGTCAAACAACTACATAGGTCGAAGCCTTCAACTTTTTCAGCACAAAGATGTTATTTGATTAGTTATTAATATATGTTTACAATGATAGCAGAGAATAAATTAATGAAATCTGGAAGATAAACAGCATTTTTCCTTTTGTCAGACAAAACTTCAGTAAAAGAGCTTCACTTTAATATGTTTTTTCCCCACAGCTGTGGCAGACACAAGGTCAGTTATGTTGATTCAGTGAATAGGTGATAAGTTGTTAGGCTGTCATAGCTCAACCGTATACAGTTGTGTATCCTGGACTTCAGCTTATTAACACAGTGTTTCCAGCTCTCTCACCCGTTTTTTTTATTAATTCCTCAGTTATGCTATTGGTATTCCAGATTTGTACTGGGCAGACCCTTGTACAGCACTAGCCTTATCTGATCCAATCACTGCGGCTTTATATTAGTTCATAGAGTGGACAACTGTCAGCTGTCAGCTTTTATGAGCCACAAATGGATTATAAAGTGGATGATTATAAATTATTTATATTTTATATCTATGTATATAATTATATATATATATAAATTATTACATAGGCATAAGCCCATTAACTCACAACTCACTATTGTGCTTTACCACATACTTAGCATCATAGGCCCCAGAATGTACAAACAGCTGTTTTGGTGCATAAACATAAACATTATGTCTTTAAATCTTTATAGAAATGCAAAATCTTCCCTCAGTGTACTTTATGTCATAATAACATGTTCAGGGAAACTGTAATTCTTTCAGGTTTTAATCATTTGGTTAAATCTTAGAAAGCCTCACAAAAGGTTATAAACTAATGAGCACACTCTTAAACAAGGCAAAACCAAACAAACTTTGGTTAGGCTGGAAGTGGGAATGTATTCACAAGATAATTATGCTTGATATTGTCAGAATTTGACCTCTTAGAGCACCCAAAGCTATTATGTACATGACTGAACAAGGGAACTCTGACTTAATCTTATAAATATAACAACTTAATAAATTACAGTTTGTACAGTAAACTATAGTACATGGGATTTAGTTTCCCTTGGTTTACATATTTAGAGCAACACAAGTTAAAAAAAAAGTGGGCTTTTCTACTAGTTGAGCAAGAAATTAGAGACACTGAAACAACTTTTGTAAAGTCTTTCCTTCTGGTCCTGTAGTTGTACTGCCAAACCAGACCAGTCTACAATTAGAGAGTGCAGGGACTTGCATAAAGTGCAGTAATTCACATAAAGATACAGAGGAACCAGCTGGAGTGTTCTCGTTATTTTTACTAGGATGCAGCAATACTAGATGTTCTGATGCTATTCCTCAGACTGCAAATATTGGCACACCCTGTTCAAATACAACCACAGAAAGAAAAGAAAAAAGAAAAACACCAACTACAGATGCTATATCTGCTTCTACAGTATTTGCAGTGTATATGTTCGCACCTAGCATGACCAGACTTCCAAAATAAAATTCCCTTGTTAGTTCTGTAGTGATTCATTTATATTTGTGACCATTAGCTCAAAGCAAACAATTTTCTTGTTGCCTCCTCTAAGACTTTTCAGTAGCTTTGTCTGAATGTAATAGGAAACAATGGACAGCTGCCACTCACTAAGACCCAAGAGGACAAATTTGATAATACCTTCACTCTCACTTTCTCCATCAAACCAAACAGTATCTGCAGTACTAAACACTCGGTCACCGGACTGTCAGCTTCTTCTTGGTAAACACAAAGTTTGAGTAAATATTGTGCAGTTGCAGACAGCATGGTTGTTTTGACGGATTAAGCAGGAGGGAGGGAAAGCTGGTTAGAAAGAATTGTCGAAAATTTGCTAATGTAAGATAAAAAAAAATGTTGATTGTCCCACCAAAAGTCAAGATAGTTGGTGTGTATTACTATGTGTACATGTATTTCAATGTGCTCTATTGTTTTTACACAGATATACAAAATCTGTTCGTTCTTATGGGTTATGTACTTTGGTGAAATCCAGCACAGTGCCAGGAACCAGTTACAAGATCAATGCACCTTTGAAGTAGTGCCTAGGTTTTGTGTTGACTTTTGATAAGAGGATAAATTTCACCCTGTGCTGCCCACAAACATAAAAGGGATGTGTTTGCCTTACCTTAACATCTTTGATATTTACCCACTGGTTTGTTTGAGATATCAGGTATAAAGATGACCCTATCTTTACTGACTATGCTGAAAAGGAGAAATATTTGTGTTTAAAATAAGGCTCAAACCTAGGCCAGGTTCTCGTTGAACCTTTCCCAGCACAGTGCAAGAAGCCAGTGTAGGTGAGCTGATGTAACTTCAGAGTAATAAAAGTGTATAATAAACAATCATGATTTGTCAGTCCAGAGGCCAAAACTTAGGGTGTCATGATACTACTGAGATCAGACATTGCCCAGTGACCATGTGTCTCCAGTGGAGGAGAAGAAAAGGTCAAAAATAGAAGTTCTCCTGCCATGCCCAGTTCCGTGTCACTGAAGCTGATGGTTGAGTTGAGCTATGACCTTTCTAAGATAACTTCTTCTGTTGCTCAGAGTGTGTTCCTGGAGCTCTTGTCTTGCTGTGTCTTAATTTGGAGAGTGTATTACAGAAACAAACGTGAATATTTTAGATATAAGCACTGCTACTATCCAAAGGGGGAGTTTATAGTCCTTCTAGACAGTGTATATCTTCCGCAAAATCAGTAAATCCAATCTTCCTCATCTCATCTTTACATTGGCTCATCAACTAAAGGATTTTGGAGAACTCGTCAGTTGACTGACAGCAGACAACACATTGCCTGCAGAAGCTGAGTAAGTAAGGCTACCTCTGCCTGTAAATCAAACAAGTCTTGACCCATCCTTGGAGTCCAGAAGCAAACAGAGCAGCCAAGCTCATGTCACACAGCTAGCATCTTTTACCCTCCAAAACACGGTGATCCTCCAAAACTGTGTCACCTTTTATTTTGTATTTTCCTTCTATAGTTGTATTTGACAGTACTCCCAACCTGCTGTAATTCACAAATGATTCCTACCATGGTTCCTTCAACCATAGTAGGAATGGTAGGAGATACTATAAGCCAGGCAAAGTAGAGCCATTGAGCTGCTTTATTTCTAACACTAATGATTAAACTAGAAGGATATATGTGGGTCAGATCAAATCTGTGCCCTAACTGGTTACTAGTAAACCATAGCTTTAACCGGTCTCCTCAAGAATATGCAAAAGATTATTCAAGGGAAGGGTTTGTTTGTTTGTTTGTTTGTTTAGGACCTCTACCACAATTTCCCAAGGAGCAACGGGGAAATCAGATGGCATCATGAATAGACTAGATAGACAGATGAATTGAATAGAGTATGTAAATAAATAGCTATATTCAGCTGATTTTCAAACAATTCATAGTATAACAAAGCATAATATTCATTAGAAACATGTGGACTGTGTGTGATTAAATGAAAAGTAGGCCTCGTCTTTGCCTTTAGTAATAGTGTTATCAACCTCTAAAACATTGATTTAAGTGATAAAAAATCTGACACTGAAATTTTTTCAGAAATAGATTCTACATTTAAATAATTTTGTCTCTCCTCCTATTTTGTCAATTATTTACTCCCTATTTTTGCTCACCACTAAGTTCAAAAACCTGCTGGTTTTGAAGAATTTTAAAGAATTCTAGCCTGAATTGTAGCACTGAACATCTTCACTAGCGTCAGATCAAAATCATTCCCGATAAGTGTCAGTTCCCAAGCTGTGCTACAGTGATGTGAAACCTGCTCTGTGGGAAACTCAAGAGGTGACTGCAGTCATGTCCAGCTCTCTTGTGGGATAGCTTAGTCTGCTTCTCTTGGCTTACCTCTTTTCTCTACTACTTCTCAGCCTTTTCTACCCAACCTTCTTTCTTTAAGGAAAATGTGTCCTCTGACTTTCATATGAAAGAAACAGGCCTTATTGCCTTTAAATAAGCAAGGCAGAATATTTTTACCTATGTAACTGATAAGACACCAACCATACTGGGTTTATAATATTAGCACAGCATACAATCAGAATGTAGTGTGGTTGTGTTTGACTGACTGATATTAATTTACTTTAGGAACACAGTATTAACAAAATTACTCTGTGAAGGAGCTAGATGAAGTATGAAATAATGTTAATGTTTAATGTTCAGTGCTTGAATTAATTACAACTAGGTCTATATCACCTTCCCGAAAGATGGATTTATGGGTAATATAGCTTCAGTGCAGTTTCTGTTTATTGTTTTCTCAACAGTGAGAAAAATACTATTCAAACAATGCAGCAATAAGAAAAATAAATGAAATTGTTTATGATACTTTCCCGATGCATTTGTCCTCAATGTTTTCCTATGTGGATAGCTGCATCATCAAAGCGAATTGCTTCACTTGTGTTAAAAATCTTGCAAATATTAGTGAAATAGTATGTATGTGAAACTTCCAGTTTTATGGTGAGGTGCGCTCACTTCCCTGTGCAGATTATCTGTACAGTGGTACAGTAGATGTTGGCTGACGCAACACCACCAAAACGCAGCTGTATTGCTCCTTGGGCTCTACAGGATCTGCCATTAGTACTACGTCTTTTGTATCACAGCCAGAGTGAACAAATAAACTGTGCAGGACCTTACATGTCTCCATGAAGGTTAGGCAGCTCTGAAGTGCTTTCCCAGAACTGGCACCTGTAAGAACACATTGGACAGACAATCAATTGCCTCCAGACTAAGTGACTTATGAACCTATGGTTTTCACAAGCCTTCATGAATCTGGTGGTAAAGTGAGGGATACCAGCAGGGGAGTGAGAGGAAGGCAGTAAGCAGTGTCTGCACAATGTTGATCAAGGTGTATTAATTCAGGTGTAGAGCATGACAAGTGCACAGAGTCACCTTGAAACTGATGCTGTATATCCTGGAATTAAACATCCTGGGAACAAGAAAATATGGAAAGGCACAGCTCTGCATAGCTATCACTCCACAGTGAGCAATGGGTAGAAACAGAATCACCAAAGTTTTTAGAAGATGTCTTCAGAAGTCGTCTGTCCCGTAGTAAGGCAGTTGGGAGCTGGAAGTCCTACATAAGGTTGTTTAACCAGAGATTGACTCCTAACAGTTCTAGGGCAGGTTTAGCTATTCCTATAATTCCCACAAACTATTCTACAGACTCGGCAGCTAGTTTATTCCTTTTAAACATAGAGTATAGAGTTGCCTGTGGATCCCTCTGGAACTAATGCAGACTGAAAGGCATCATGAGAATACAATCCAGCCCTCATAAACCCATTTAAAGTATAAGAAATATAGAAAAAAAAATCAGTCCATATGGAATTGAGGTTTAATTCTGCAAAAAAGAGCTTCAGGGAAAAAAAAAAAAAAGTGGCAGAGTACTAATAACTGCAATAGTGCAAAGAGTAGCATAGCTTAACTTCAGATGAAAATTTCTAATATATCTGTTCCTGGGAAAAGATGAGTAAAACTCTTAAATTTGAGTTTCTATGCATTTATTATGAGATCTCTCAGGATCTATTTTCTGCACTTTTTTATTACCTTGCGAGATATAACAGCAGCCAGTGAAGATGCAATAAAAACTTTAGCTTTCCTCTGAACAAGTTGTTTTCCAGATATTTTGTAAGGTTAAGAATAAATTTTTACAAGGATCTGCTCTACAAAAAACATTTAAGGGAATAGGGTTTAAATAAGCTAGAATCCCAGAAGCAAAGATAATCAGGCTAAGAAAGACTTGTGCCTGGACATAGGAACAGAGTTTAAAAAATCCAGTGAGAGACCTCAGACACATCACAAAGTCTTTCCCTCTCCATCCTTCAGCTGTAAAATTGAGATAATTTTTCTCCACTAATTCTCCAGGAGGTTATAGCATAAATTCATTAACATTTGCAAGGCATTCAGATATTGCATGAATATCTAAAAGCAAAACAGAAAACTGCCTGTAGTGAATGAAGCCCTTATATATAGATAAATCTTAATTCTTTTTATATTTCTTTTGGAAATTTAAACCTAATTGTGGAAATATTAAGCCCTTGTTAAAAAAAAATCTTAATTCTTATAATCTCAACTCCTGTCTGTTCTGTTGCATGCTGTTTATTCCTTTTTCATTGCCCTTCTTTTTATTTACTATGTGTTACAAGAAAACTCTTCCATGCAATGTTAAATTGAGTTATTTTAATGATACTGTCTGAAATTTACTCTTTTTTAATAAGGCTTAAAGATAAACAGTGAAATCTTGGTTTCATTGAGATGAATGGAGATTTTTCTCTTGATTTCAATAAAAACATACCTTCACACAGGAATCAATATTCCCAGGAATCAATACAACATCCTTTAGACCTTTCAAAAACTTTGTTATTTCTTTGATTATGAGAATGCCTTGACTTGCTGCAATTCCTAGCAGGTTTAAAAATCATTCTTTGAAGGATTATTTTTCTATCCTAGAAAAAATCAGAATCTTCTTCTAGAAATAATCAGAGTGCTCTCATTCAGGAGGAAAGTGATCTCATACACTTTGACTTCTTGGCTCTCAAGCCATAAATGAAAGTAATTTTGAAGTGGCATTTCATCTTTTTCCTTTGTGCATATCTACAGGGAGTTTGTCCACCTTTTACTAAATAAATAATTAGAACTGTTCGTAAATTTGTGATTCTAACTGAAGTTCCAGTCTGGAAGAACATGTGACAGTTGAATATGATGGAGCCAAAATCCACAGTAGGAAGATGTATTTAGGTCTAAAATTTAAAAGGGCAACAAGAAGCAAAAAATAACTATAGTAATGTCAAGATAGCTAGACTGTTTGAAACAGAGTCAATAAACTACCACTTTCCATTCCATTGTTTTCATCCCTTTTTCTTCCAAATACAGAAAATAAGCAGTCATTTTGAAATAAGCAAATAGTTGTTTATTCTGGGGCTTTCTCAGCCACAAAAGCTAAATACATATCACATACATATCACAGAGACATCCAGAATACTTTCTTGTATTTGACGGTAGGATCATCTTGCATTCTTTCAGTCATGAAAGACTATTCAAAAAAAAAATATTCTTCAGACTCATCAGAATCAAAGTGTCTGTAGTTTTCATGTGCAAATACCGGTTCAATTAATTGTGTCTACCTGTCATTTTGCAATTTTGTCATCAAGCATTTAATATCCTGTTCTGTTAACTACTACCATTATCTGACTTTTCTGCCTTTCGCCTTTGATTGATCTAAGTAACCTTTATGAGAAGGAAATATCTGGGGATGGTAGTGACTATGATGAAAATAAAACCATTCAGAAAACTGGTGGCAAGAACACATGTTCTAGAAGATTTGCATCAAGCTTTCAGCCTTATGAGTTGATAAGATCACTCAGAACAGTGGCTCATTTCAAGAAGGTCTGGACAAGGTCACCAGGATGTTGCAAGACTCAGCCTCATGTTATAAGACCAAAGTCAGGACAAAGGTCATATTTTGAGCTTTATTTTAAAAAAAGTAATTGGAATTATCAGCTTCCAGAACCTCCAGATGCTGAAAAATCAGATTCTTCTCCAGTTAAGTAATGATCCTAAAGATCTTACTCATTTCTCTCCATTCCCCACATTTTCTACACTGTACCTGTGCACTTTTGTAAGTTTGATAAGAACTCCTCTGGCATCATAGTGCATATGGGAGTAAATGGGAAAACATAAGGGCAGTAGTTACAGTAGGAAGCAGAATTAGCTTCTTCCTCTCTCTTTCTGCCTACCCATATGTAATTTTTTCTTAGGCAGGATACAGAAGCCAGTAAGGAAGTAGGATATGTTACAGCCAGGACTCTGGTCTAGAAAAGGTCTAGAGAGCTTTTTCTTAGGGTGCAGTAAAGCTTGGTGCAACTATATTTTTATACAACTGTCCTGTACATAGGTAGAGCCTTCTGTGAAATCTGCTCACATCTACTGCATGCAGAGATGGAAGAGGAGAGCAGTAAGAAGCAAAGTATGGAAAGGTATCAAAAGTACCCTCACCTTTTTATTTTTAATGGAAAACACTTTGACACAACACTTTAACTCAACACTTTGAACCCTAAAACTGCAGTAGCACCATAAAAATAATGATTAGCAAGGATTTAAAGTCTGTCAACACAAGCTAAAATTAATCCTGGCAAAGGAGGTTGAATTTCCACTTACATCTTCAAAATCAGTGACATTTCTGTTCTCTGGAGCAGACATAGTCTAGGAGAGTTTTAGGACCTTGGGACACTTAGGCATGTTTTACAGCAGCTAGTTTAAACTGATTTGTTTCAACTGAGATTTACTATGAAGAGGAAACTGAAATACTCGTCAATGAGGAGGCATGTAGAGCTACTGTACAGTAGGGAGGCAGTCAGTTGCCGTTTTAAAATCAATGTGCACAACTAGCAAAAGGGTATGTTTCTTTGCTTACACTGCAATAAAGCAGAACACACATATATAAAGTAGGGTCAAAGCAGACAGAGAGCATACAGGTGTTTGGTGCTAGTCTTGCTTTGCGTTCTCTTATGTTGGCTGGAGTCTCCCTGGAGAATTCAGCAATCACATCATGTGCCGTCGGGACACAGACTTGCCCTATGTAACATTACAAAACAGATATAAACTGAGTTTTTAGGAAATGGTGCTATTCATTATTGACATAAAGATCAAAGCATGATACCTGGGTCACATGTAAAAATCTCTAAACAAAAAGCTAAACCAATTGCAGTGTTTGAAGCAAGTAAAGAAAAGCAACTTCTTGCAACCATTTCATGACATTTTTAATAAACAACAATTTGAAACATAGGATTTTACACTGAAGGTGAAAGACAATCTCGTTTCATTAAGAACATTACCTTTATGTAATAAGAAACAGCACCAACTATATCAAAGTTATGATTCTTTATTTACTACTCCTCAGTGTGTGTTTAATCAGTTACCGGTCTATTCCAGGTGATTTGAGAATAGCAAATTAACAGACACTCATCCAATCTGTTCTTGGAAATATCACATCATTGGGCATTAGGAGGTTCTTTAAATGAGGTTTAACATTTTTAACGTGAACTCACATGGCCACAATTTAAATTATCAGCAAGCAGAGCATTAGAGATCTGATGTTTAAGAATTAATAAGCAAAAATATTTCTTTTGTATTATATAATTGTACTCTTACCCTTGATGATAATTTGTGCATTTTCTTTTCTTATAATTATTGTCTGTAGTTACTGTAAGTAAGATTTTTTTCAAGTGAATTTATTAGGTTCGGTACTGCAGTTAAAAGCTATTTTGGTTATTAAATTTCTGTTGCATTGGAAGGCCCTAGGGGATTTTAAATATTCAAACATCAAATGAGAAATCAGTTCTCAGCCCCTTTTAAATGACTTTACTCTTGACAAGGTGTTCTCCATATTTGTGTGTTTAGAAGAGGTGTCCAGCTAGATCTCCAGCCACTTCTCTGACCATGAGCTAATCAGTGTGCTCTCCAGTCTGGATATTTGTGCTTGTAAAATACTTATGACTGAGGCTGTAGATGCTACTAATATATAGTGGTCAGGAAAATGCATTTTCTGTATGACAGGAGACATCTGGACTCTTCCTGGAATCACCCCTGCTCAGGTACATGGCCTCGTTCCCCAAAGCTGAGCGGCAGTGCAGCTGAGGGCAGGCTGACACCAGACCCTGACCTGTGTGCACAGAAAGTTGCAGATGTGTGGCCCTGCTAAGTGGCAGCACTGACCCACGTTTCGTCATGCCACGTTGCTCACACATTCAAGCCTGTGCCCACCAACTTGCACATGAGGCAAGACTGGACCTAATCAGGTTCAGGCGAATACGGGATATTCAAAAGGTAAAGGCCACTAGGTTCTCTTAAGAGGGTAGTCAGGGCTGTGGAGTGGCACAACCTGTCTTTTGCCAGAGAGGAGAAAATGCTATTCACTATGAATTCTAGAGGAAGGGACTCTTCACCCCAACACCATTTTGCCTGCTCCTAGCAATCCAGCACGTTCTCACCCACTACAGTCTCACAAACTGTGTACATATAAGAGGTTCCTGTTATAAGCTGTCTGAGTCCTATTCATATTATGAATGCAATATGAGAAACTCAGTTGCAACTTAGGCATTTTTTGCAGCTATTCTTTCACTTTTTGTAGTATTCTATTCTGCTTTTTAATGGCAAATGCCTCAAACAGGAAGAAAATTCTGGAAGAGAGGACCATTCCTGTGACCTGTTAGATTTTCTCATTCTAATGAAAAAGGCAGGGGTGATTTTGTGATTGTCTTTGAGGGATAGAAGTATACCTTCTGTATGTAAGGGAAGTGAGAATGTGGTGTGGCATTTATTTGAGAATTTACGAGGCACTTCTGAAATTAGAGCATTTTTTTTCAAGTACCTCAGAGAGTTTGAAGCTTTAAGTTATGTTACTGCTAGTGCCCAAACTCTCCAACACCTGCATTCACACATAGCTTAATCAAGTCTCATTTTCTTTCTGTGATAGAGATAAACACCTGGCTTGAGTACTGTATACACTCATACCCAGCTATCCTAGGAAACAGAATTGAGCATTTCATACTCTGATATTAGTCTTCAAAGTAGGAGAGTATTATCACTGTTTCACAAGTTAGGAACTACAGGCAACTACAGGCCAGTGAGCCTGTATTTTGGAGGGGATATGTAGCAACGTGGGATCCCATAGTTGGGGCAAGGGAAAAGGACAAGCAAAGTGATGTTTATCCCAGAACCACATCCTTGTAGCCTTCTTGACAAAAATCCATGCTCAAGGAAGAAGCTATAGCCCAGAAAATCCAATGGGCAGCAATACTGATGCCACCATATGGACGAATTTGAGGCAAACATTACATTTAGCAGCTCAAGGCAAAAGAAGATGAGAACAGGAACTTTGGAATTGAAAGGACAACACTTCAGCTGACCTAAACAAACTGTTGAATTTGCACCAGTACAGGTGATAGCACTATGAATAATTTAGGCAACACTTCATTTGGGAATCAAAGGAACTGTGGATGTGTGACTAGCAAAATATCTGCAAATACTGTCTGAACAGAGAGGGAAACTCTG
This sequence comes from Crypturellus undulatus, assembly GCA_013389825.1. Classification (NCBI taxonomy): domain Eukaryota; kingdom Metazoa; phylum Chordata; class Aves; order Tinamiformes; family Tinamidae; genus Crypturellus; species Crypturellus undulatus. The sequence continues at coordinate 598,910 of VWPW01030059.1, forward strand.
TTTGGTCTTATAAATCAAGATCTTAGTTGCTGTGGAAATGTTACTTGTCTACGCAAACAAAACTAAGTCTCGGTGGCTTCAAGCCACAGAGGATTATAGAATAACAAAAAATAAAACCAAACCAAAGGAACCCAATCAACTGAAACCTTTGGAGGAAAAATGTATGTGAAAGCTGGGCTTAAAAATAGTTGAGTATTAGTTTTTGAGAACACAAATAGATTTGTTCTTTTTGTTGTTTACATTTCACTGGAGAAAACAAATTTTAGAAATGCTTTACAACTGGAAAACATGGCATTGAGATTAAAACAATCATGAGCAGCTGTGTCTCTCTCCTGCACCTATCTTTGACTCCTTGGGTAGATGTCTCGGAGAAAAAACTTTGAGGTGCCGACTAGCAGCTAACAGAAAAGAAGGCCAGGGAAAGCAGGGAGTAAAGACACAGCAAATTAGGGTGGAATATTATAGGATTATAGGATAGATTTGAGTCCACATAATAAGCCAATCTCACTGTAATCGATTATGCCTTACAAATAACAATTTTCTTTCTTTTAACACTGCAAGACACTTTAAATACACCTATCCTCAGTGCACTGAGTTGGAAAGAGCAAAACAGAGGCAGTTATAGTTTATTAAATAGCACTACACTGTGTCCAATGTTTTACTGACTTTATCACCACATGTAAAGTATTGCATAAACAGGGTGAACCAGTGCATAATAAAGCAAGAAATTTGTACTCAGTGTAGCTGCCATTCTACAGTAAACAACCCTGGTCTAATCACCAAATATTATGAAGCCCTGGGAACAATTTTTGGAAGACACAACATAGTACTTTGTCCAAGTGGCTAAAGCTGTTGACTGTGGCACTGCAGTGGCTCAGATTCCTCAGGGAGATCTGTCTGCTTCCTGACACTCATGTCTTTGGCTAAAGAGGGTCCAAGAAAAGCAATAACAAGTGGACAAATGTCAGGATTATGTAATCAACCACCTTATTATTTGTTCTTTTTTTCCTCACTTCTGCAAAGGGCTGGAAAAATTAATATGACATATGTGAGTCATGAGGGAATGGCTCACTTCTCTGGAAGAGGACATTGATTTAATAGTGTCTCACTGATGTAGGATTTTATATGCCTCCTCTAACTATAGAGCAATAAGGAATACCAGCCCTCCACCATTGTACACATGTAGTTGAATCGTAGAAAGAAGGAAGGAGGGAGGGAGGGAGGGAAGGAAGGAAGGAAGGAAGGAAGGAAGGAAGGACGGACTGTATTTGAGTTTTTGTGAAAGGCCAAACATTTTGTCCTCATAGCACCTACCCAGGATTTCTGTGCTGAACCAATCAGCATTTCTTCTTAATCATTACATTATATCTCCACAGCAATTATCTGTCACTCTAACATGACAGGCCAAATAAATACAAGCCAGAGAAATACCAGATCCCAGATCACCCTATGATACAAAGTTCTCCTTGTTCCTAAATCCTGGGATCCTTGGTGGCTCAATCAATCACACTGATCCGTGAACTGAGATGTTCACATTGGCATGGATCTAAGTTAGATATGGCAGATGTTTCCACGTAACTTCAGAGTGTTGGCTTGAGGTTGACAATCGAGAGACAACTCAAAATAATGTCTCTGCTGCCTCACACAACATAGAGAAGTGGAGGCAGAAAAGTATAGGACTTCCCTTCTCCATCATCTTCTCGGTTGTAATATATCTTATGGAAGTGTTCTCTTAGAGCTTTGTATAACCCAAATTCTGACAGAACTGTGAAAATTAACATGTTGCAATATCTCACAGCTGAGAACAGCAAAGATATTAGTGATGGAGCCATCATGAATGAGAGGAACTATTTATCAGAATTGCCTCTGCCTTCGGTTATAAAACCTGTTCCATATCCTAAAGTTCAACAGAGACTTTTTTTTTGTCTGAGCTTTTTCTGTATTTCTGATTTTGCAACATTGAGTACAGCCTTTATTTTTCCCCTCTATTTTTGAGGCAGTTGAAAAAGTATGAGATAAAAGTGAGAAAGTGTGGGGAAAGTATTTATAAAAAGCATTTTGTCTAAACTTACAGTAACTTTTCTAATTTATGAGACAAAGAAGCAGAGACCTAAAAAAAATTGTTAAAGCTGCAACAACAAGATATTAATAGTAAATATATTATAAGAAATGCTGTGAAATGAATAATCAGCTGGATTTTATTGCAGTCTTAAACCATTCCAGATCTCTGTGACATCCCTGCCTCAGTCCCCTGCCAACCTGCTTCAAGGCTCAAAGCAGCACATAACTGAGCTCCACAACTCATCCAGTCTGTCCTTGTTTCCAGGCTGCCAGGGTGCAGGTCAGTTCATGGTCAATAGTACGGAAGGCAGCTGACATGTCCAAAAAAATCAGCAATGACACCTGATCTTCATCCATCATTGACAAAGGATTATTAGCCAACACAAATATGTGCTGTGACTTCTGTATCAAGTGGTTTGTAAATAGCCACATATTAGGGACTAGATTTCAAACAAGCTCAGTGTTGGCTTATCCAGAAGGAAAAACGGAATATAACTACAATAGAGCACTAATGTGTGCTGACATGAACTTATGTAAATTCAGTGCTCAGAGCACACATGGAGAGTAGAATTATCTGACCATGCATTGAAGGATTTGGGATCTGACAGAAGGATTTAGAAGCAAAATCATACAGAGCAGAGATATTTAAGGAAACAGCTAAGATGAAAGTGATATATGTCACTGTGTCAAGAAGTCTCTAGTTTTAAATTTGGATTTATTAGACATTTTCTGGGGGAGAAATGTTCAAAAATATTAAGTCTCAGTGTTTCAAATCAACAGTTTTCTAGCAAATTTTCATATTGTGTAATAATAATCACTCAGAGTTCAGGTCATCTGTGGCTCTAAGAGCTTTTTTTATATTATTTAGTTCAATTAGGAAAGTAGGGCTATTATATTTTCTAAAAGGAGAAGATAAAGGAGGAGCTATTCTTTTCAGAGGAAGAGGAAGGAAGTGTATGTGTCTATAGTCACCAGAGCCCAGTTAGAGAAGGCCAGTTAGTGGCAGCAGCTTGGTAAACCTAACCTCTCCCTCAAACTCTGTTGCCCTCAGTCCCTTCTGTCCCAGGTATGAAATTTCCCAGTTCTTCCTGCATCAGAGTTCTCTGAACGCTTTCTATGCTGAAGCTCCCATAACATCTAAAGGCAGTCTTCACCATTTCAAAGCACATTTTACCTGTACCTAAACCACCCATCTTCGATTACAGCTCCTCCTCCTTAGATTTCCCTCGCTTCTTGCAACTGTTTTCCCATATCTTCCCTTAATCTGTATTAACCTGATCTCCAGAGCCAGTCCTCTCAATCCCCACAATTCAATCCTACTACTTTTTGAGCCCCAAGCCTCCCTTGGGGCTCCTGCCTTCTTTCTCTTCTAAACCCTTTATCAAATATTTCTCTAGACCTTAAATTCCCCCTCTATTCTCCACTGCAGTTTTCTCTCCAGCTTTTCCTCCGTTCTACATCCTCAATTCAGTGTTCTCACCCTTGTTCCTATCCTATTCTCTGTATGCTTACTGAACAGTTCTGCCCATATATTACTGTTCTATAGACTGGTGACTTTAGTATTATCATCTCATCAACCAATGTCTCGAACAGCCATTTTCTTAGGTTCCTCTCACATAAAATAAGTAAAAATCCTGGACATAGACCCATCAGAAATCAATACTGGTGAGACCCTGAGAATAGAGAGAGACATGTATGGTTTAGTTGAAGATGTATGCTTTTTTTTTATCCTTTGGTAGGTTTTGAATAATAATTTGAAAGTTCATTCAATTCAGTTTCTTTACATAAAACGATGTCCCCAAATATAAAGCTGTCATCAATAATAACTATGAGGACAGGGAAAAGATAAAGATGAAAATAAATATTTTATGAAAAAGGAAGTGACACTAATTATTCTTCAAGAGAAGCAGAAAGTGATTAGTAAATCCGCATTTTTGTTTTGATGTGGCTACCTGAACATAAACAAATCATTCATATACTGTTTAATTACATATTATTCCTACTCAATTCTGAAATACTCAGAATTAGTGTTTAATTATATATCTGAGCGTGAGCAGATTCATTTTAAGTTCACAAAACAACTTATAATTACAGTAGACTTGTATATGATATACATAAGAGTAATTATATTGTAGTTATATCTAGAATCATTTAGTTTAAGTAGTCTAGAAATTAAGTTTCTCAGTATTATGCCAGAATAATTAAAAGGCAGTTAAAATTTTTCTTTTAGCTACATCTTCATTAAATTCGATTGACCAATTAAAAAAAAATGGGAAAGAAATGCAAGTCAATTCAAAATCTCTTTTTTACCAGTACCAGAAATACCTAAATTTAAAAAGGTTTCAGTTACATTATAACTCTGGAAACAATGATGCATGTCGGGCTTCTGGAACTAAATGAGAGATGTTCATAGGTGTGTATTTTGTCACTTACTCCAAGAATGAAGCTTACCTTAATGTATATTAATGACTGATACAGGCTCTATATTTTACCCTCACTTCCCTGGACAGCTGAAGTTCTGCTGTTGTGCGTTCCTAGAATCGACACACACTGATTAGCTCAAGATCTATCCAACTTATATATGTAGTCATGTTTCCTGAATGGTATATTCTCTGTCCCTCTGAGTTGAGAAGCCTGGTCCAGTATGCATGAGTAAACCACGTGAAATGCAAAGTAGTAAGTTTAATCCTACATTTTACGTGGTGTGCTTCAAATTTTAAGCAGGAGAACTCTTGTTTCAGAAGCATGAAACCACTTGAAGACTCTTTTAAGAGTTGTCAAATAGGTCAAGATCCCATTTTTATGGACTAATCTGCAGCCGTAATGTCCTGGTGAGTCAAGAACAGTGGAGGTTCCTGTGATCCTGGATCCCAGGATTCTCTCCAGGGCTAGGAAAGCAAGAAGCTGCATGAATTAGGCGAAGATGGGGACACTACAAGGAAGACCATGATGCAGGATATCAGAACAAAGAGTTAAGAGCATCTATCTAAGCATCTTGTTTTGAAACTTCTAGTTATCAAAGTTAATCAGTGAAACAAGAGACGGACTGGATGGAAGGGCAAGTGATCTGACATCTTTTGGAAGTGGGAGGAAACCTCCTGAAACATTCGCATTGGAAATTAATCCAGGTGTACTTGCTGTGCCGTGTTTCTGAAAGAGCATAATTTGGCACTAGCTGAACCATAATCCCAATCTAATGCCATGAGCAAGGATTTCATTTTGCAGGAGAGGGTAGTGGAAGAAAGAATCGATATACTATTTAATTGGTCTCATTCAGTCAATTACATGACAAAAGTTTTTTTATCTGTAGTATCTGATGTGAAAGGTTGAAAAGTCACTCTGAAACATGAATTTTCCCACTTAAAATGTTGATTATGTAAGACATAGCAAATTAAATCTATTGATCATGAAGGCAATTCATTCATAATGAATTTTGCTATATCCTTTTTCTACAACCTATTAAAAGTCCCTCCATGAAAAAAATTCAGAACACCCAAACCTGGATTTGAAAAATTTTCCTGGGAAGCATGAGCTTTGGCTCTATTTCCCTTTTCAAACAACGGGAATTCGAATTCATTCCTTCTCCTTTTTTGATATTAAGCAATCACCATATAAGATGAGCAAACATTTCTGAAAGTAGTAGCAGCATCAAGAACATTTGCCTCATCCCGATATGTAAATTCTGCAATCCCTAAGCTTCATGGTCAAGTTTTATTTTGTCAGTTTTTTATTCAGTTAGCCTTTTTGTTCTGTGTCATCTTTCTGTGTTCCATCTTCAACCCTCCCCCCGCAAAATGCAATGAGGACCACAGAATAACCTGCATCTGAATATCATGATGCTCACCAGAATAATGAAACATTTGCCTTTGAAGTTTCTCAGTCTAGGGAAGGAAGATCTATAGACCAGATTTCATATTTTTTTTTCCAGAAATGTTGGAAAAATATTTAGATCTTATCATATTATGAACAGAATTTCACTAGCTCCCTTCTGTTTGCTTTAAAAAAATGCATGACTGTTCTGCAAGCAGCTCACTGTTCTCGATGTTTGCTCAGAATGTTCTGAGAATATTTTATAAGTTAAAGAGGGACTTAGAAGGAAAATTCCTATTTCTGAAACCTGATCAAGTGTTGAACCAGCTGCTGAGATTCTCTTACTAGGGCAATCTGAGATGGGCTGCACAGAGCTGAATTCTCATAATAGTAACATTTAACATCAAACAAAGAGGCCCCTAGTGAGTTTAGGCATTTAATATGGGGTTAATGGCATCTGTGAAGGGATCATAATTGCATTCAGTTGCAGTCACATTCCACCAGAACTTCCTCAATTCCAAAATGGATCAAAACCAAATCTTTTTGCGGATCTGTCCATATGTTTTCTTTTTTTGGGGGGGGGGGAGGGGGATGTTGTTTTTTGAAGTGTTTTTCTCTTTCTGTCCTCAGAATTCACTGAGGTTCAAAAGTCTAGGAAGACTTATTAGAAGGATCATAAGAAGATATTACTAAATTTTATCAAGCTTCCTCGATTCCTGATGGATATTTATTTTATCTCCTCTCAAAAGCTAGAAGCACATCTGGAAGGAAGAAAAAAAATACTCACCAGGCTCTGGGCTGACTCTATCTATTGTCTGTTACCCTCTTAAAGGAGCCCATGAGGACATGCCTCCCTTTCCATGTGTGCTGGGACTCCCTTGTCCCTCAGACTGAGACCCATAGACACTATGCAAAACAGTTCCATCTGGAATGCAGTTTTGACAGATGGATTGACAACTGTCCACTGGAGGTGACCAGGAGCACCAATCTATTATGTACAGGATGACAAGAGTATCAGATAACAATTGTAATTGAATTTCAGTATCCGTGTTTCTCCCAGCTTCCATAACATTTCAGTGTAATTGTTTCTCACACTTATATTTCATGTGCTGGAATCTCCTTTCTTTACTTTTTTTTTCTTACATTTCCAAGCCTTGCAACAGTCCTTTTAACGTTGAGTAACCAGCACTGAAAATAATGGACCAAATTCTTTCTAACTCTAATATCCATGGTGTTACATCTGGGAAGGATTTGGCCTTCCCATTTAAAGTTTTAAATTGACAGTTGCAACACAGAGTTTTTACAGCAGCCCCCACACTGTCTAGCAAGCTTTGGAAATAAAGCTGCCAGTCCTTTAAAAATCTGTTCTGTCTAAACAGTACCTTTCAATGAGGTAATTATTGCTGAGACAGAACACAACAGTGTTACTAAAGCAGCATTACACTGAGATCCATTGCTGGAATTCTCATCTTTTTAATCTGCTTAAAAAATAAAGAATACTTTTAAATGATAGCAGCCTGAAATAAACTAAACAGTCTCTATTACAATTATCACTCACTTCTGTGAATCTTCCAGAATAAATAAATAGGAAATATCTGTCACAGACATGATGAGCTGAAAAGAAATTTTCCATTTGCTGCCTCCTCAAAGAGGGTTCTGGTTCTTTTCAAAAAGAAAAGAAAAGAAAAGAAAAGAAAAGAAAAGAAAAGAAAAGAAAAGAAAAGAAAAGAAAAGAAAAGAAAAGAAAAGAAAAGAAAAGAAAAGAAAAGAAAAGAAAAGAAAAGAAAAGAAAAGAAAAGAAAAGAAAAAGAAAAGAAAAGAAAGAGAAAAGAAAAAGAAAGTTAAAATAAATGTTCTATAAATCTCTGCTTACTGCTTGCTTTCATTTTACTACATGGGAAGATTTCTTCAGTGCTAGTCATTAGAACCAGACTTGTTTTACAGTGACCACTTAACGTACAAATCATTCACCCTTCTCTTCTGATTTAGATAACACTGAGATGCCTTGAGCATCCTGCTGCCTAGCTGATTCCCTTGTAAGAGAAGGACTGACTGGAGGACTTGCTGTAAAGTCATGAGCATTCTACATCAATTACACACAACATTTAGAGAAATATTTATCTTCCTGTAGAAGGACAGTCCCTCCTGCAGTCACACAACTGGGCTGAGCAGAGGTCTTCTAGGGTTGGAGAACCAGATAAGCAATCCACACTAAGCATTTAGCCAGTGAGCAAATGTAATGACTTAAACTTTTTATTTGCTTCATTCAATTGAAGATTCAAAGTCTACAAAAGGGCCTTGAGATCTGAAACACTGTTTTGTCTGGCATCAGTGACATTTTCTACTATATGACGGATGAAGACCTACCCAGATATGCTGTTTAGCTATTTTCATTGCTCAATCCACTGTGAGATTTACATGGTGTCAGGAGCTATGCTAACGTTTAAAATGTTCCTTGTGTTGCTCCTGGAGCTTAGTTCCCAATTTTATGTTAGTGATAGCCAAAGACTGGGTCAGCAGTATAATGAAATGGGAGACAAGAATAGGAAAGTCATAAAGTGGTATTCATCAGGAACTGAGTATGTTGTTGTGTGCAAAGCATGATTACCCATGCAATGTGCTGATCCATTCCAAACCCATAGCGCCTGACTTTAAGCTGATTTAGCTCCCTCTTTTCTGCTCTTTGTTGAGTCATCACAAGGCTTTTTTCATCAGGATTAGACCTAATCTTTGGGTGACATCATCTTTTAGACTGAGTAATGTATAAAGTGAAGGCTGGACACTGGTCACAATAGCTTCCACAGATTTGGAAGCATACATAACATTGTTCTTTTTTTATCTCTGTCATAAGATATGAAGTTTGTGTTTTTCTAATTTCCCCATAACAACACAGTGTTTTTTTTTCTATTTTGATATTTGTTATAAATAATATTTTACACAGCCCAACTTGGGAAAAATATAAAGAAGCTATATGCAATGTTATATCATCTACAAAATACTTAATTTCATCTATAATCCCCAAGTTTTTCAAAAGATCACATATTAAAAGCATGGACAACTATAAGTCCATCCCTGAGGCAGAGGTCCTACTTCATGATATCTGTATTCTTCTTCATCTTTTCATGTGTTCATTGACTATTTCTTATTTTACATTTCTGTTTTTTTTCATGTGATTGCCTCATTCCCTCCATGATTTCCTTTGCTTCAAGATTCTCTGTTCCTGCTCAAACATATGTTTCTTTATTTGCCTTCAGATCCCTTCCTCCTTCTCTATTTCTTCTTCCCTTTTGTCATCCCAGCTCCCTCACTGTGCTTCTCCATCTCTTTCTCTCTTCTATGCTAGTAGAAGTACTGTTTTACTTAAGTATAAATATTTAGATGATAAAAAAGGCAAATCAGTTATCTGAAGAAAGGTGGAGGGTACCATGAGTTCATGGCCTGAAAGTGATAGGCTCAGTTAAGAAAATAGGAGTTAAGAGGAACACTTTCAATTCGGGACAGAATGGAAGGCTTCAGAAAAACTGAAAGACTAGAGCAGGATTTCCTTCACAAATTGCTGTAGGAAGCACTGGATTATAGTAATAGAGGACCTTAAATTATTTCATTTAATATACTCACTGAGTCCTACAGCCTCTCTACATTCTACTCTTCCATCTGAACACTCTAACAACTGCTCTGTCCAGTTTACAGAATCAGTCTCCTTCTTATTGGAGAAAATATCTTTTATTTTGGCCTTGGAACAACCTCAGCGTGAGAAAAAGCAAAGGTCATGCACAGCAATCTGCAGGAGTTTATGTCTGTCATTGGTTTGGTCTCAGCGAGCGAAGAGAATTCAATTTTGCTCTCTAATTCTCAATCTTACGTTAACTGTTGGACTATTATAATCTTCATGATGAAATTAAATTTTGGATTACAATTTGGCATCACAATATAATTTAAAGTCTGATATCCTAAGCCAGTCATTGGATAGCACCCAGAAACAATAAGAAACAGATCTTCAAATATATTTAGGTGCCTAATCCCATTTATTTTGGTATGAACTTCAAAAATCTGGGAAAGGTCCAATCAACCCAATTCTTACTAAACCCAGTTCCACTGGAGTCAAAAAGTAGACAGATTTAGCTAGTTATTTCCATATAACAATGGAAGAAAGAGGTTAAATATTACAGTCATGGCTTGAGATCTAAAACTCTTCAATCACCGAAAGAGGACTAGTTCAAGTTATACAGAGTAAAACCAGTGAAGGAAGAGATACTGTACATTGAAAGAATCAAAGTCGAGGAACAAAGAAAAGTCTCAGACTAGAGAAGTGTGATGTATAGGTGACATGGCCATACTTACTCCTTTCGTATTACATAAACAGCCTATGGCCCTGCACTATCACTGATAACAAGACCGTCTCCTGATGACAGTCCTTTAAGTCATGTCATGTCAGTACTTGGCACAGAGACTGCAGAGGGATGTGCAATGCTCTAGGCATCTCAGGAGCTCACTTCAGGATGAGTACAGTAGGCTGAGGAATGATCTGTAATTTAGATAGATATTCAGATTGAATTCTAGTATGTATATGTATATGATGCTGGAGGTATCTCCAGACTGAAAATCACAATTTGTGTTCTGAAGTACAAACAAATCTACAATTGCTTCAGGCAAGTGGCAGCTTTGAATAACGCAGACCAGTCTGCAGAGGCACAGCAGTTTCCCAACAGCAACTAGCAATCCCAGAAGAAGCCACCTGGAAGAGCTAGGAAGAAGCCTGTTGATAATCCTGTGTCATGCCCCCAACTATCTTGGTGGTCGCCTGTGCTGCACTTTTCAGGCATGGCTAAGAACCATTCCACACAGATGGAGTCACCTCTTTGGACCTCTTTGAAGTGAGTACATTTATTTTGTTATCATCTCTTCATTTGAAAGTCTGCTAATCAACTTCTCCTCCAAATACTAAAAACTCTTAAGAACTCCTGGGCCTGCACACATGCATACACACAAAGCTCCTCACACTAGAACCTCAAGTAATCTTTATTCTCTCTCAGGCACAAACTCGGTACTATATTAACACTGGTGTAAAAAATATATATTAATTCTATTCAAAAGCTTTCATCAACAGGACCTTCTTACAAGAATTACTTTCAGGAATACATTTGTAAGAAGTTTTGCTGCATTCGTCTGCGTGATTTCCATTAACCATAATGCAAATCATGTGGATAAAACTCCCTATACTACTGCAGTACTCCACTACCACCCCTAGGATTTCAAAGTAGAGTATAGATTTGATTGTAACCTTTTTTTAGATAGTGGGAGTCATATGTCTTAATTTCTGGATAACTTCAGAGACTTAATTAATTTTCTTAAACTACCTTATCTGTTCAAATCTGAAAACAAGAAGTTGCCAGGGGAAAACCACTTATCAGAAAATAAGTGTCCAATTTTATGGATTCTATTACTGAAATATTACTGTATTTTGAATGACTTTTAATGTAAATCCATATAACGGTATTTAAGAAAATCTTTTTTGTAGTCTTCAAAAAATGTGTTCTCATTTACAACTAGGATTCCTAGGTATGGTAAAATACAACTAATTAAGTAATAATAATACTGAAGAAAATTCACCAAATGAAGCTACATTGCTTTAAAATACTTTATAATCTAGAGCTATTTCTCAACATGCCTTTTCTTAAGATTTATTTGGACTTTCACTCAATTAAGTCAACATCCCCAATGTGAGTAAGCCTCCAGATGGTCTCTTCTTTGAGGTAGCTAAGATATTTTGATTAGGTGGGGGATGCAATTCCTTTCAGACTGCATCTGTGAGACATTTAGGAAGTTATATTTGTGTTCATATAATAATGATGCCTACTCTGAAAAATCAGCCTGCTGTTTTATGAAAGTTTGTTTTAATTATGTTTTAATTGGCTGCCTACCTAGTGTAGTTCTCTTTTTAGCCTACATTTTGCCTGAATTGGACCGAGATGTCAGAAGTGGAAGAAGAAAATGAATTATTTAAAAGTCTCCTTTAAAAAAAAAAAAAAAATGTTAACTTGATTCTGTTCTGTTCCCACTACACTGATTTTACATTAGTGCATTCAGTTCACCTCTTACATTAACACATTTTAGGAAGTCACTCCATACAGAGAGCCTTTTGAGATGTAAGCTAGACCTCAGCAGTTTTTCCTCATAGCTTAAAGACAAGTCTTCATTTTGATATTTGGTTTTATCGCCAGAACTTTCTTGGATCCTGGAATATTTAAATTTATGGAAAAGTTGATTCTACATCACTGTTTGAATCAGAACACTCAAGCTCTAGTGAAATTGCAGACTCAGTAATCACATGAAAAGCATTTCTCATGTTTTTCTGTAGGGTATTCTGAACCAAGTTTATTCCAATTTTGTATTATCAAAGACAGACTTAGATATGCCTCCATTATTTATTTTATTTGATTGCTTAATAGTCCTAAAAATCTACTGAAACAACCTTTGTGTAAAGTATTACATAAGTACAACATAACAATTTCAGTTAAATTAACACTTAAGTTAAACTTGCACTGATACTTATGTATGTCATATTAGAGTCTTGAAATAGTGCATATAAAATTCAAATAATTCTTTCTGGGCTTCTACCAAAAATTCAATCTTTTTTTGATACAATAACTAAATATTGCATACATTTTAAATAGCTTTTGCATAATTTAAAATAAGTTTTGGTTCATATTTTAAAATCTAGATTATTTCAGTTGTGGTTGACAACACTGAAATGGAAAATAGAAACACTTTTAACAAATTTCTAACGAACTAATATTCCCTCAGAAAGAACCCAAATTTACCAGACAGCCCAACTACCATTTCAGAGGAATTTCCCTTGGAGCAGTTACAAAAGTTGTCTTAAATACACTCCTTCATAATTTAGAAAGTTTTTCAGCCTTCATTACTCTCCAAGGGATTTACATTGAGACTCAATCCTTCTACATCCTTATTTCTGTGTTCTTCCCTATTCCCTTTTTTCCCTCTTATTCAGCTGCCTCTTCTTGTCCATACTCAGGTTTCTGGCCACTTTTCACAGGTGCTTTAAGGTGTTTGAAAGCAACAGTTCATGATCAAGGTAAAGTGTATCACATATTAATTTATTTGACCATCCTAATTTGATAATCCCATGACTGTTAACATAAGAATCTCAGTAGTTATGCTGAACATATACCTGCCTGCTGACATTCTTGTGTAATGATGATTCAGAGAAAGGCAGTGAAAAAAAAATTATATTTGCCCTAGAGATACTATTCACTCTCCTTTTTTACTTGAATAGCTTTCTGTATCCCTTTCCAGTTTTCCTAGATAATAATACCTTCACTTTGAAAAATAATAAAATATTTGTGTGAGATTTGTGTGAATATTTACATCTGATTTTCTATTCCAAAAGTCTGTTCTTGTTTAAAAAAAATAAAATTTGTTTGGATAAGAAACTTGAGTTGTTATATTTTTTTCTATGCACTCTGCTGTAGCATACTATTATTAAAATTGTACCAATGAGTGTGAAAAACAGGATTAATAAGTTATATGAACAGTACAGATGCTTCCTATGAAAGAACTGATCAGAGCCATCCATTCAGTAGCTATGTTAAAATATGTTGAGGTATTAGGTCCCTATCACTGATAAAAACATCTTGCGGTGTTTGATTGGATTTACTGTTGCTTTCTGGGTAGATCGATTCTAAATGATGGCCCTTACATGATATCGGCAGGACCTCTTTGCCTCAACGCCTGGGAGGGAGAACAGAAGTGATTACACTCAGTTTTCCGATTGTACTGAGAATCAAGCATATTCTGATTGCTTTCATGTTGCATTAATAGAGGTAAGTTAAATTTAATTGTGTCTGTCTTGTTAATGCAAATGCAGAATGTCCACTGTCCAGGCTGCCAGGGCAGTTCTCACATTTGTGTTGGACTGTAAAGACAGGACAGATCCCTACAATCATTTCAGCCTAAACTGGTAAGATCCTCTGTGATTCTCGAAGAGGGAAAAGGGATATCTGAATCCCGCCCATCTATCCTAGCATTATGCTTTCTCAGACCAGACATATTATTGACAGGCAGCGGTGAGTTCAATTCAAACCTATATTACAGACAATATTTTATTGAATTGGCTAGTGGTTAGAGAAATGGAAAGTCAAACCATCATGAGCTAATGCTGCTGTATAACCAAAGTCTTAAGCTCCTGGGCAAATGGTCTCGTTAGCAGAGCCTTGCATAAAGAATTACTTCCTATTCCATGTATGTATAGAAAGAAAAGCATCAGCCTTCAAAGGAATGCCATAAGAATGTATTTCTAGAAAAAAGAAAAAAAAAAAAATATCCAGAATCAGAAATGTTCACATCTTCAGCATATCCTGCTGCTACGTAGCAGTGTACTCAGCATGTTAATTGTTTCAGGTGACATTTGACAGCAATTAAGTGCGTAACAGTGACTTACAACACCAAGTCATAAGGCCAAGGGCGTAACTCTTAGATACTTTAGCTCCTTTTATTTATCTGCCCTAATGAATTTGCCTAGCATTCTTCAGGTAGCCTTTTGAGTAGGAAATTAAATTCAGCATTCCCAAAAGCCAGACCAGTAATGACCAAGATTTGCTAATTTCATGAAGCAAGGTACCTTCTTTGTTGTTTTGTTGTTGTTGTTGTTTTCTGGTCAAGGAGCTCTGCAGTGGCAATACATCTGTTTTTAGCCCAAAGTGGTTTGGCACTGTTTGATCTAATCTGGCCAGATTCCTATAGCTCTTTGGCAAAGCAAATCCATTGTGCTTCATACCCTCATGGAAATTTGCAAAATAATATACTAAGTAGTCCCTCCCCGCCAGCTGATCTTTGGATGTGACACCATGCATCATCACTGCTTACTGGAGACAGGATAAGCTGCAACAAAAATATAATTGAAGCTTCCTCATGTCTGTAGTTACAGAGCCTAAATCCTGGTTTTGTGTACATTCCCCCCCTAGGTACAGACATCTATGGGATTCATTAGATGTCTGTCTTGGGCTTTCACCTCAGCAATAACCAACTGATACATTCATCATGAAGGTGCCATATTATATGTGTTCTTGCAGTTGCATTGTTGAAGAACCATATTATGCATGGTAGAAATGTGTTAATGAATGTGTTGGACTTTGTTGATACAGGCTACATAAAACAACTTTCTGAGATATGCACAGAAAGATTCAAAGATCTACTGTTAGTGTGACAGTGTGAATATGCAAGTGGGTGGATAATCCACTCTTTCCACATAGAAATCCCATAGAACGCTGTTAAACCCCAAGGCCCCTGGAGACCAAGGTCCAAACTGAGGTCTCTGGATCACTTAATACATCTGAGATCATGTTCTAAGACACCTAGAGAACACTCCAAGTGTTACTCCTATGGAATATCTCTCCCTGTGGAGACATTGTCTTAAAGAATTTGTGCCTATTGTGATTTGAGAGGGGAAATGAAGATTTGTTTGTCAACAAGGAACAAACACAAGGTTCTTGTGCAAAGAGGACTTAGCATACATGCCCCTTCATCTGAATGGAAAAGAGACTTTGAAAGAGGCTTATTCTACATGATTTTTCTGTTCTGACTTCAGACCGGGTGGTAGGTGGCAGTAAGGTCAGTTGATGGAGAGAATACAATTTCTTCTACCCCTTTCACAACTTATGAAAAATAAAATAATGAGCATATTCCACTGTTCACCCATGCCTAAAAGGTGGGGAAGCCCATCCATCAGGGGATAAATTATCGGTCCGAGAAACAACTAAGAATAACTATAACGTAGTCTGAACAACTACCACAAGGAAAGAGCCATGGAGATGTTATAATATACTCATTCACTGTGTGTGTGAAGAAACGGTTATCTTTTCTTTCAAAAATAATCAATTCTTAATAAAAGTATCTCCTTTATATCTTTATACAGTTCAGTCACCTTGGGATATAAAGTTCACCTGGGAAACCCAACAGTCTCAAAATCATGCCTTAATAAGAAAGAATTGCTCCATTTTTTTCCAAATAATCCATCAATTCCAGCAAGATTTCCCATTTTCAAAGCAAAGAGACTAAGGTATGTGATTGATCAAGACAGTAGAGAGGTAAATTGTATTTTATTTTCTTGGAAGTACTTTGAATGTTTTGATAGAAGACATGAGGTTCCTTTCCTGACAGTTTTCAACAGCTGTTCAAAGGAGCTGTGTAGTAGAGAAGGAGAGGAATTCCTCATAGATTCCCTTTTCAAGAGCTTGTTCTAGACTGACTTCATCGCTGGTATAATATGAGCCAACCTCAGGTCTGCCTAACCATGAAATTTCTGACTGCAGAGTTTACAGAAATGGCTGTGGAAAGTCAAGTCCCAGAACTAACTATATACGATTACAGATCTCATTTATTTTACAAATCTCCTAGAATGTGGCACCACCCAAACACTAGTTGTTCCTCATTTTCAAGATGAGAGTTTAGGTAAACACAAAAATAGCATAAATAAACCAATTGTAATCCCTGAAGAATAAAGAATGCGAAAAGTGAGATGTCCAGCGAAGTCTCAGGCTTTCCTGTGACCAGGAAAAGCTTTCTCTGGGCAGGGCCCTGGGTTTCAGTTTGTTAATTTCTTTTATTTACAGCATTGGCAATAACAAGGACATAAAAGGCCTTACAGCCTTTTTTTACCCCCTAATTTGTGCTGCATTTTTGGAAAATGTTCTCTGTCTTCAGAGATTCAGGCACTTGCAGGGCGTGAATGGCACTGCTACTCTCTGTGCTCGCCAACATTCTCCCACTATTTTAATATTTTCTGTCACTTTACATCCTGCATTGCTAGTTAAGGCAACCCATCATCTTGACCAGTATTATTATCAGTATGATTACCAAGGGATATAAAAAAGCTAAGAGGAAATTAAATTGGAGGAGGGCTGGCTGGATGTTTGAACAGAGTGATATTGTTAGTGCCAGCCATGCTAAACCAATGTCTGAATCAGCGCTTAACCTATCTAAGTGATGTATTTTTAGAACAAATTCTGCTCTTATTTACACTCATGTAGATCCAGATAATTCCAAAGAAGTGAAGGGAGTGCTGTGGGAGCATGTCAGAGGCAGAATATACTCTGCTGTTTAAATTCCTTGTGATTTCAAGACTACAGAAGAACTGGGAAGATCTTCTCTAAGGATTGTGAAATCACTGGGAAAAATAATCCACAAAGTCAAAGGTTTCTTATCATTTTCATAATATGGCTATTTGAGCCATCGAAACTGTACATAGACTACTATTAGATTATAACATCTAGAATAACACTCCTGGGACAAGAAATCAGACCTGGACAGAGCAAAAAGGAAAATCAGAATAGTTTCCATTATGCATAACAGTTTTTCTTTGTATTTATTTCAACTTGGAAACAAGTTATGCTTTTGTCTTTACAATATATAAAAAGTATTGTAAACTCAGTTGTATGAGAGCTGGGATTTCCTCGTTCTGTATAGCAACTATCATAATGAACTGAGAGCTACGCACTGGAACTGAAGCTTTTCATCATAGAATCATAGAATGCCTAAGGTTGGAAGGGACCTCTAGAGGTCATCTAGTCCAACCCCCCTGCACATGCAGGGTCACCTAGAGCACGTGGACAGGGCTGCATCCAAGCGGGTCTTGAAGATCTCCAGAGAAGGAGACTCCACAACCTCTCTGGGCAGCCTGTTCCAGTGCTCTGTCACCCTCACCGTCAAGAAGTTCTTCCTTAAGTTCCCGTGGAACTTTTTATGCTTCAATTTGTGGCCATTTCCTCTGGTTTTGTCAGTGACCATCAGTGAAAAGAGGCCACCCCATCCTCCTCACTGCCTCCCTTGAGGCACTTATAGACACAGATCAGGTCCCCTCTCAGCCTTCTCTTCTCCAGGCTGAACAAGCCCAGCTCCCTCAGCCTCTCCTCACAGGGCAGATGATCCAGGCCCCTGATCATCCTCGTGGCCCTGCGCTGGACTCTCTCCAGCAGCTCCACATCCCTCTTGTACTGTGGGGCCCAGAACTGGACACAGTACTCCAGATGTGGCCTCACCAGGGCTGAGTAGAGGGGTAAGATCACCTCCCTCGACCTGCTGGAGACGCTCCTCTTAATGCAGCCCAGGATCCCACTGGCCTTCTTGGCCACGAGGGCACCCTGCTGCCTCATGGTCAACCTGTCGTCCACCATGACGCCCAGGTCCTTCTCGGCAGAGCTGCTCTCCAGCAGGTCGGTCCCCAGCCTGTACTGGTGTCTGGGGTTATTTCTCCCCAGGTGCAGGACCGTGCACTTGGCAGGACCGTGCACTATAGTATGCATAATGCATCACTTTTTTTTTTTTTTCTCTGCATACCACACAGTACCAACTTTTATTGCTTTTTTTGTGCTATCTTTACTGAAACAGAAAAGTAAATTGATAAATGTCACGCCTGGAATAACGGCTGTCAGGATGGAAGGTAAATGGAGGGCAATTCGCTGGATGGTGTAAGACTTCTGAGAGCAACTTGCTCACAGGGGCAAGGTATAAGGGGTAGAACTGGAAATCAATTGCTTTATCTCATGCTCCCATGAGGCAAATATGAAGTGTTAGTAACTGAAAGTCCCCACTGATGTCAGGCTGTGAAAAGTGTCACCATTTTTTCTGATGACATTAAATGAACAAGCTTAATCCAGACTATTGAAGTCTCAGAAGAACTTTCAGCAGGAAAGAGGGTGTAGAGCTTTGGAAGGAGTTTCTGCAGCTAAGCTGTGGAAGAGAGCTCTGCTCAGATGGTTTCTCCAAAGTTTCACAACTCCATGGCCTGGTAGGCCCTGAAAAAGTCCCATTAAATGTTCCTACTATATAGGCCTGACAGTTCTCACTTTTCCTGAACAAATTCTCTAGTATGGCTAGGTATGTTGAGCAGAGTGGAGCACATGGGTCAGGAAGAATCATTCTGTGTCCTCCCCTGTCCCATTTCTCTTGATTTTACAGGCCTGAAGTAGTTTATAGTGAACAGAACCAAAGACAACTCTGAGCCACAAGGCACAACCATCTGTGGGCTGTCTCTTCTACCTTATTAATTCTGCCTTTCTGACCAGAAAGCCAGAACAAAAGTCCTAATTGCAATGTTCTGAGTAATATCAACTACCATGATGATTGCCTTTGTCTAGAACAGTGCAGATTGCATTTAAGATAATGTATTTAAAAGGTAGGGTATGAAATATTCCATACCAGGGAATCCATCTAGGAACTAAATGTCAAGCAGTGGATGTCTCTCTTTTCTTTTACTTTGAAATCCCTACCCATCAAATCTGCTTTTAGAGACAGAAGCTGCTCAGATATGAAGTAGTTTATGGGTTTTGGACTCCTTTTAAATAAATATTTTAAATAAATAGTTTAAATGAAGTTCATAATACTACACACAGTTTATTTAGTGTGACTTCTCATTAGTTTTCTTTTTTTATTTATTCAGAGCTTGCCAGGAGTGCTAACTAGTTCCCATAATATTGCCAGCAGCCTCAGCAGTTCAGCATCACTAGCAAATACAAAGTTTTCCAAGGTATTTATGATATTTGAAGTAGAGTTATGATTATGGACATCTATTTGCATCACTGCAGGTTCCCAAAACATTGACCACAAACTTGGCACTGATCTAACAGGAATCTTCTTAATGTTCCCTGGAATATTAAAACCTCTGGCAAGAGAGCAACAGCTCTTAATACTACAGTGGAGACAAAGAGGGAACAATAAGATATCTAACTAAACTACATGCGAATGTTAGTCAGACAGAATATGTTACCAAATTGGAATATGGAAAGAACCCTGACTTTGTCTAAAGTGCCAAAGCACTTCTGAAGGTTAAAAGTACTTGGTTTTACAGCTCATCCAAAAGCCCAAAGTGCTTGCATTAACTACTGGTTTATTAATAATTAGTATTTTAGTGATGCGTTATGACTTTGCATGTATGAGATTTTTATTGTTAATAGTACCTTGTATAAAGAAGGTCTATCAATCACTGCTTTTTATTTTGAAATTCTGGGCATTTTCAGTCCATTTTGATTCCTGTAAGCATTTTTTATTTTCTGATTCTCTCCCAGGTAACATGATTCTTTCTCTGATAACAAGCATTTCTGCTTGATCAAAAATCAGTTATCATGACAATAAAATCTAGCCAGACAGGTTAGGCAATTTTTCTGAAAAGAGTTCTTAGATTTAAGAAAATGCAGATTTTACACTCTGATCTGCAAAAACCCGCTGCAATTCAAGGACAGTCCACAACCTGCTCCCAGAAGATTTTATCAAGTCACTACTTTTTTCTTTTTTTTCCTAGGCAGGTAAAGGTGAAAATTTTGAGCAGCAGAATTTATTATATTCTGTTGAGCATCATGGGGAGAGTAATTACAAAGCTTTAATACAAGACTGACACCAGCTGGCTACTACTGAGTTTGCGAGCTTCATTACTGCATTACATCTGGGTGGAATATTGCTTTTAGCCCCGAAAATAAAGTATTTCAACCTGCAGTTCCAAGTGGGGGGTTTTCAGCACACGCACAACAGTGTCTGTGTGCACCCTAAGGAAGCTGGAGAAGACAAAGTCTCTCTTCTTTGTGTAGCTGCTCTCAGGGCAGATACTCCGTTTTTACTACAACAGCCCTGAGACGTTCCCAACTAAAAAATGTCATTTGGCATAAACATTTTCTATTAAATACTGCTTTGATTTTTTCCACATGTGTAGTGAATCTACAACTTCTGTGTTACTTTCTCAGGAACTCTCAAGCAAATAAGGTTAATGGCAAGAATGTCCATTGAGAAACCACAGCACTTCTTTAAGTAAATCAACAGAGGCTTAAACCAATGCACTTGAACAATGTACTGAAGTCAATGAAATTACTTGCATTCTTAAAACTTAAGTGTTTGGTCAATCACCTTTGAACCACAGTTTGAAACAGAAATTTAACCAAATATTGCCTCCCATTCACACAAGGCGTGTACGGAACACAACCTATGAAGGTCACATCCCCAGTCAGGAAACAAAAATAAGATAAAAACCAAAATTGCACTGCAGTTGAATACTGGACCACAAAGAATAATTTCTTATTTCTCTCTTTTCTCTCTTTTTTATCTTCTTTTTTTTTTTTCTGAGATGCTTGGAACTTGCTCTTTTGCTTTTATTTGGAACAGGATTGCTCCTAGCTTGCACTGAATGAGTAAAACTCACTGCTTTCTCACAGTCGGTGAGTCAGAATGAGTCAGATTGCAAGAACAGGAGAGGGGCCCTCATCATGAAATCCATCTCTGAGGAGGTTTGAGGAGGATGAGAATTACAAGCCATAGGCTTCCCTCGTGGAGCCTTTGCTGAGCTGGCACAGCTTTGCCACTTTCCCCTGCCTGGATGAGCAACAAAACTGAATTTAGTCTTTCCTGGGTGAGAAGCTGAATATTTGCATTGTGGGGGAAGGATGCAACTGTACAGTAAACTATAGACAACGTGACCTGAAGAGACCATCATTACAATTACATGGAGAGATGCTTGAAAGCTATTACAAACAGATGGAGAAATAGGATTTTCAAAGTATGAGGTTTCCTTAATAAGAACTCCATCTGGGACTTAAAGTTTGCAGCTTTTTCTAGTTTCCATAGAAAACTATTTGCATATCTTAACATAATTCAGATTATTACTGTGTGTCCATGAAATATGCTAAAGAAGCATTCAAACTCTTCCCAGGAAGAAAGGAATTGCTGTTCTTCACATTGCGCACTAAGTTCAAATTTATGTGCTTCACCTTGAACAGATATTTTTTTTGCTCCTTACAATCCTGAAAACTGAATATAAGTGTAATGTAAAACAGATTTATGAAATCCTGATTTATACTTTCCTTCCTAATGAGTGGATTTGTGGGAACTTAACTTATTACCTAATACATCTTGGAAAACTGCCACTAGCAGAACTACAAAATAGATCTATGTAAATATCTGTTTCTTCAGCTTAGTTGCCAAAAAAGTGATAAAATAATAAAATAAAAGATAATTTGACCCAAAATTATCTCTTCTTTCCTCATTGCCTTGGTAAAACAGAAAAATCTGTCCAGATTCTTAGAGGACCACAAATTAAAATCCTTTAAGTACTTTTTTAAAAGTTTGTGTCTTTTTAAGAATATTTAACAAAAAAAAAAAAAATGATTTTTTTGTTTGTTTTTTGGTTTTTTTTTTTTGCTGAAAATAAGACAATAGTTTTTAATCAGGTAAGTAGATTAAACATAAAGCTTCTTCTATGGTTTGTTGTTCCATGTAGTGCCCATAAAGTACTCAGGGCTTCTAAGCACTTATGTCCCTTTATTAACTATGCAACGACTCTATGAGATGCGAGGAGTTGTTCCCTAGGCCAACAGAGGATACCCAGCACCTTGCAGGGCAGGTCTGTATGTTGCAAACTGGATTCTGTAATAGAGATTTTTCTACATTGTATTTTCTCAAAGCATTTATGTGTAGTTTTCTAGCTTATATCATAAAAGGCTCGTGACATTTTATTAAAAATTCACACAAGCATTTCCATTAGTTCACACTCTTTTCTTATCATCACAGATGGACCCAAATTGCAAAGCCTGGATTCTGAATTAAATGTTCTTTTGCTTTGGTATGCAGATGAAAAGCCTTCAGTAATGGGGGGGGCGGGAAAGGCGTTCTTATTTTCAATAGCTAAGGTAAAATCCTAGCAAAGGCAAAGAACTTCATAGTTCTCATTTGGCCTTCAGCTCAATGTTTCATTCAAAACTTATGTTCTGCCCTGCTGGCCTGTCTTCACTGGAGTATTATTATTCATTAATTGCTCTAAGTTTTCTGTGGATTTTATTTTCTTTTTAGCGAGGAAAATATCTAAGTATTTATGTAACACCTATTTCCAGTCTCAGAAGAATAGTGATGTTAAAAGTGAGAAATGTTCTCATCTCTCATTCCGTTGTGCTTCCAGGCCACTGCACGTTCTCAGAGGCACTACCTGGATGGGCTCCCCAGGTGACAGAATCATTCAGACTTCCTTTCCCTGAGGGACGACTAAGGTATTTTGCAGAATACGCTGCTATTTTGCTAGTTTGCATGCAATGACAAGAAAGCACCATATTTTCCTTGTGCTGGTTTGTGACCTAGGGCCAGCAGTAACAGTATTTGTTCGCAGTTATTTTTGGCTGATCCTTGTATTGTGAAGAGAAAAGGGAGACCAGTCAAAATGTTGCATAAATGAGATGATAATGAAGAAACACTTTCTTTTCAAGGTGCACCGAACAGTTTTTTTCTGTACCCAGTGATAGTTGGAACAAGATTAACATGTTTTGTAATACTGCCAGATCTCTCAGCATGGGTCCCCAAAATGGTTCCGTAGAAGGGCGGCTCTTTCAGAAGATTCCTAGTCATTCTCCTTCGACTGAAGAGCAGCCTCATAAGCAGAAATGTGTTTAAGAAAGGAATTGGGAGTAGATGATTATCTGATGCAATTATGCAGAGAAATAATTCAAATTTAAGGAACAGCACAAGCCCACTAACGGAGCAGAGCCTGGAAGAACTCAAACCAAACAATAAAAAATTAAGTCTTTTTCCGTCTTGCATCCAGCATCTTAATAAATATCGTAATGGAACTGCCAAACTACCCACTCTTTTTTTCTGTTTAAATTTAATCATGTTAAAAAATCCTTCTCTCACATTCTCATTTTTGCAAAGGGTTAAGCTTAAGCTGTGAACTTTTAAAATCCACCGCATCACAAATATTGCAACCAAAGCCAAAAATCTTGGATTGCAGTGTCAGCTTTATGATAGTACTTTGTCACATGAAAGGTATCTATTTTCATTTCATAAGCATTTTTTTATTCGTTATGCTTATTGTATGTCTTTTGAATTCCAGAAAAAATCTTTCGGTACAGTATACTGTATCACCAGAGGATTTTTCCTTTAGAATTATCTTTGGATTTTCCTTGGAAGATTATCCTTGTGAACTTTGTAGTTTGTTATGCATTTTTCCCAAGCCAAACAAATTCATAGTAATATATTGCAACATATGCTGTCAGTATCATGCCTAAACCAAACACAAACTCACAATCTATTAAATGCCTGCAAAGTTTACCATATTCGATCATTTGCATTGTTTAAAAGTGACCCTCTAAATTCATTTAGAGGCTAAAGAGCCAGCATAAGTTAAAGGCAGAAAGAAGCCAAGACCTACAGGAGATCAATAGGAAACACTACATTTACAGTCTTTAATCCAAACGGCTGACGAAGGCAGAAGCAAAGAAAAAAAACTCATGTAAACCAGCTAATGGTTTTTCTAAGTAAACATCCAAGACATTTTTTATCATACAGTGAAGCTTTTTATATATTGTTATTTTCACTCTCTTCAAATTCAAATCTATTAGTAGCAATGTAATCCTTTTCATATCAACAGATGAAAAATCTCAAAAAAAAATCCATGGAAGTGTAGCATACCTATCAGTTTTTTAAAATATAATTGACTAAATATTGACCATTTTAACATTGACTACTGTCAGGAGACACTTCATTCAAAATATTGTCTTCCCTTTGTTTTTATTTTTAAGCAGGCACTAAGTATAGAAGCAGTAGCACATTTATTCTAGAATAATTAATGTAGTGACAAGTTTTCTATCATAAATTTCTGTTTTCAGGAATTTATATCTCATCTGTGAAAGTTTGCTCCAGACAAAAACTTTCTGAAGTGTAAACCTCAAAGATCATATTAAGATTTATGTTTAAAAGAAAACTGTATCTTTTTCTCTTCAGCACAGCAAGCCAGGAGATCAAAACAGCAGTGTAAGAAAGGATAAATGAGTCTGGTCTGCTTTATTTTGGCTTCACACTGGAAGGAACGATAAACTCTATATTATTAATAGTAAACATTAATACCAGAAGATCATTAAACTGCCTTTTGGACGGCTTGGAGACTGGCATTCACTACCCCAATTTAAATTATTTAAATTCCCTGCAGGATGAGAGTGGACCCTAGGAGTTTCAGAAATAACAATTTTCATTTAAATATTGATTGCAGCAGAGCTATGATTTTGCCCCAGGAGTTTATACACAGTAAAAATTTGATTTCATTAGGGGAATGTTTGTATAAAAGGGATAAATAAAACAGAGGTTTATTTAAGCACTGAAAAGAATGACAATTATTAAATCAATCAGAAGGTTCAAAAAGATTAAAATAGCTAAAGCACATTGCCCAAATCTTGTAAAACAAAACAGTCTTCCTAAAGCACGCATATGTCTGCGCTTCCACTGAGGTGTGTTTTTTTCAGGCCCGGAGATCGAATACAAGAATTTCATTTAAAAAAAAAGAAAGAAAACTGATAGGGCTAAATCCGGAGATATATACTATGAAAAAAAAATTAAAAAAAAGAATCTAAACATATCTCAACATATGCCTCAATTAGGACATGATGCAAGGAATAATATGCATAGAGTCTTTTTACTACTTTAATTTCAGGGTTAAATAAAGCAAGTAGCAAGTAGCCCCTTCAAGTCTGTGTTCAAAACCCGTTCAGTGAAATGCAGGTCTAGTCCCTTGTGGGCCGCCTGCCTCCAGGGAGGATTGTGTGGACAGTTTTGCCCATAGCTTTAAGGAATGACACTCAACGGGGTGTTTTTGTCTTTTTAATTATGATTAAAAGGATATAACATTTTAATCTTGAACTTCCACAAGCCAAACTGTTTCTGTTTATATCTTGCTCTGGTTGGTATCTTTTTAATTCTTATCAGTTATTTTGGCTATTGGCAATAATGATGCCTAAAATAATGATCTTTTACAAACTGAGCATTTGGATAAGATTTTAGTTTTTAGAAAAGAATATGTTATTTCCAACAGATCCTTTGAAACAATTGTCTTTCACTTGCCAGGTAATATTAATACGTATCCATATTTTCTTTTGTTTATTTCCTTATTTCTAGCCGGCTGATTCATTTATGAAGTATATGAAAATTCTGCATCCAGGCTGTACCTTATAAGCATAAAATAGAGATCTAACCTTCATATTTTATTCTTTCTGCATAGTTGCCTGCAATTCAAACCCCTACCACATCACTCTCCCACCAGATATACATGCATTTTTGTAAATCAGCAGTGGTGCCTGGAACAAATCTAAACCATCCATCCAGCTGAATGATAGCATTAACAATTACCATGTGTGCAGAGTCTATATCTTCTGTTTTTCTACAGATAATAAATGCCATTAAATTACCTAGCCTGTGCTCCTATACATTGCAGGTTATCACATGTTACCCACAAAGCCCTTTTATAGATTGAAATATCTTATTTTGGGACTCTGAAAGAAAAGCTTAAGTGCAATGAATTAAGCTGTTACCCCAGCAGGTTTTCTGCTCTTTCCCTCTTTCAGTGATTTTTGCCCCTGTAACCAATGAATAATTGTTCCAGTTTGAACAACATTGCTCCACCTTTAAACATAAAGGAGGGAGTTGGGAATTCACAGCTGGATGCAATAGCACCTTCAAACATAGAAGCTAAATCCAAGCCTGAGCTCATCTTTTAAGTACTTGCACCAAAATATTTTGAACCTCTGTGAGTGATACAATTTACAGCAGGAGGAATCAAGATCTCATAAGTGTACAAGTCCCTGTAGACGATAAAATGCTGAAATGGTTTCTGTTGCTAACCTTGCTGCTGTTCTCTGCATTTCCCATGCAGACAAACAAGAGTGAGCTCAAATATAAATCGCAGGTCCCTTTATCCTGGAAATCAGACCATTCACACAGATTTCCACTGAAGTCAATACAAGGACTCCCACCAATAATAGCCTTGATCCTTCTATTGACTTTGCTTTCTCAAAATGCATGTACACATCTTTACTGTGGAGTCTGTGAGTCACGCTCAGGAGAAACTTCCTAGAAGGCCACTAATTGGCACTGAGAAGTCCCTCACTGGTGTGCACCTTCCCACACTTGCATCAGTCCTGTCTGCACTGCCATCTTCCCACTGCTGCCAGGCCTCTTGCAGATGATGTTTTGGGATTTAGGAGCTGATGCATGCCAAAAGAGAAGTTACATGCCAGGGTAGAGCTCTGTTTTATCTCATTCCCACAAAAACCTTACTTCAGTAGGTATCCATTAGAAAATCTTGCTCTAGCTTTCACTGGGATCAGATATCCTGAAAGCAGAGAACATCAAACAGTATTTGTTTAGTGCCAGGACATACACAAGGTAGCTGATTTGGCTGTACTCCTTCTCAGAGGTATTCACTATCTACTGCCCCCATCTACTGCCATGCACATAACCCAAATGAGGGACCCAGATGTGTCATCTGCTCATGGCTAGGTGTTAATGCTATCTTCACGCTGCCTTCTGTCATGCAGATTCTTGAAAAAAGCAACGTAAGAAAAGTCATCGGGAAGGCTGTCACTTCTGTGGGAAGGCTGGGTGCTATAACCTGCTGAAGGGGGAGCAACAGGCTAGGGAAGTTTTATTTGCTTTATTTCAGGAAACTTGTTTTGATTTGTGCCAAAGAAGATTTGGTCCTGCTGATTAACGTTGTCTTACTTGCGTTGAATCACCTTACAACACAGCTGCTTATTTTTGCTGTCTCACTAAAAAGATAAAAGAAGGAGCAAATTTCCCATAAAAGACATCTCGATTAACAATGTGACCAAGCCATAGCTACATGCAGCGATTATATTAATTTACCTAAAAATTTTCAAACTGGTTTAGCTAAAATCAATGCAACTCCCATGTGCTTCTATAAGAAATGTATTTGATTGGCTGTGTATTGATTTTAGGCACCAGGACAGATTGATGAGTGCCCATGAAAGGGACCCAGTCCCAGGTGATATAAATCAATTTTTAATTTGATGGAAAAACTCTCTATTTTCACATGGGGACTAAAAACAGCAAACACTCTCTTTTTCTTTTATAGTTGTATTGACTGAAATGATAAAAGTCAGGTAGCCCTGATTACTGCAGAGAAATAAAACAACATCTATGTTTACCGTATCAAAGAGAAGTATGGTCAGGTATTTACTAAAAGATTTCTTAGAAATGACTGCATGACTTTCTCAACAAACTATTTTCCTTAGAGTTGAGAAGATTATGCCATGGATTCCATGGCATAATTATAGATTCCATAATGCCATGGATTAAGGCAAAAAAAAAAAAAAGGAGGAACAGGAAGCGGAGGGAAATGCTCATACAAGTTAAAATCTAGTTAACTTCTGTGGAACTTCTGGGGTGTCAGCTATGATTATGTTCATGCTCTATGATATGTGTCTCACAGGCACCGAGGATGTGGTCCCTGCCCCAAAAAATCTGCTTTTAGATTTTAGATGAGCGGCAACACACAACAGGAGACACTGCAAGCTGCAGACTGTGTTGAATTACTTATTACTTTCATCTGGGAACAAAAAGAAAAGAAGGAAAAGATGAGATTAATAATAAAATGATGATGGAGAGTTTTGCTAGCCAAAGGAAAATGCTCATCTGGAATGACCACAGGACATGACAAATTCAAGTCTGTGCTTGATATTTAAAATCTCATAATCCAGGGTTTTTTTTCCTAAGCATAAAGCCATGAATTTGTTTTAATCACTTCTGTGGTATTTAGAGATTCCTCAGAGGAAAGACCTGAAGAAAGCTCTTACTCTTTACATACCAATGAGCCATAGGACTAGATCTCTGATTTTTCCTAACCTATACGTCCATTTACAATTGGTTCCACATCATTTCCACATGTAAAAAGATAAAAGAATTCACCAAGAAATTAGTTTATCCAGTGCTAATTTGCTGTAGCCACCTTAATGAAATTAGTTAACTGTGTAACATCACAGAAACAGAAATGCAGCTTAAAATCGGAGAAGGAAGGGGAATATTGTGGGTTTGCAAAGGCAAAAAACAGGAATGTGTCAGGTGTCATGACTAATCTCACTTAATTTCATTATGCCAGACCTGTGAGCTTCACACTTCAAGCATTTTCTCTAATTCAGAATATTCTAAATAAACTTGCACGCTCTCACACGTTCCCTCCTAAGAGATGAACCCTGCTTGACCAGATGCTCAGCCCCTGCAGGAAATATTTGCTCTCCTGCTCTATGTGGGTCAGTACTAGGTCTAGTGTTGTTAAACTTATTCATCAGTGACTTGGATAAGGGGACAGACGGCACCCTGAGCAGGTTTGTGGAAGATACCAAACTGGGAGGAGTGGCCAACACTCCCGAGGGCTGTGCTGCCATTCAGAGGGATCTGGACAGGTTAGAGAGTTGGGCAGAGAGGAACCTCATGAGGTTCAACAAGGACAAGTGCAGGGTCCTGCAGCTGAGGAGGAATAACCCCAGGCACCAGTACAGATTAGGGGTTGACCTGCTGGAAAGCAGCTCCACAGAGAGGGATTTGGGAGTCCTGGTTGACAAGAAGTTAATCATGAGGTGGCAGTATGTCCTTGTCGTCAAAAAGGTCAATGGGATCCTGGGGTACATTAAGAAAAACATCTCCAGCAGGTCGAGGGAGATGATCTTCCCCCTCTACTCAGCTCTGGTGAGGTCAAACCTGGAGAACTGGGTGCAGTTCTGGGCTCCCCAGTATTGAGTGACATGGAACTTTAGAGAGGGTCCAGCGGAGAGTGATAAAGATGATTAAGGGACTCGAACATCTATCTAATGAAGAAAGGCTAAATGAGCTGGGCCTGTTTAGCCAGAAGAGAAGATTGATAGGAGATCTTATCAATATGTACAAATACTAGAGGGGAGAATGTAAAGAAGACGGGGCCAGGGGGCCAAACTCTTCTCAGGGGTGACCAGCGACAGAACAAGGGGTCATGGTTACAAACTGAATTCCTCCATATGAGGAAGAACTAACATCTTTACTTCTAAGGTGACAGAGCCCTGGAACAGGCTGCCCAGAGAGGTTGTGGAGTCTCCTTTTCTGGAGATACTCAGAACTCGCCTGGATGCCACCCTGTGCCACATGCTCTGGGTGTTCCTGCTTAACCAGGGGGGTTGGACTGTATGATCTCTAGAGGCCCCTTCCAACCTCAACCATTCCTGGATTCTGTGATCTGGCATCCTGACACACCTTTCCAAGAACCTCCAGGGCTAAAAATGCTCCAACAAACATTTGTCTCATCAGGAGACAAATGAAGCACAGCTCAAATGAAGACAGGTCAAATGAAGCACAGGACATTCCTGGGTGACCTCAGGCAATTCAGACAATCATCTTCTGCACTTTCTTTCTCCATCTGCAAAACAGAACTAATGTATTTTTTTCCTATTCTTTTTATCTGTTTTGTTAAGGGTTTAAGTGTTACTATGAAATACAAATACAAGAAAACATTTCTATAGAAATACAATGTCCTCACAGTTTTTAAAAATTTTGTTTGTACACACTCTTGAAAAAAGAACTGCCCAAAGCAGTGTAAGACTCTCACCTTCATTACCACAAGTCAGCATATCTATTTGTGTATATGTACAGTGCCTAGTATAGTGCATCCACAGTCTTGTCTCAGGATATTTCAAAACTGCTGTAGTGCCATTACTGGGCACCAATAAGTGCTTACTTCTGAAGATATAAGGGAATTCTAGAAGCAAAGAATTCTGGCCATGGTTCTCAGGTAAGGAGGCTCTGTGGTGGACATCATGGCTAAAGAGCACAAAATTAACAAACACCAGGAAGTATGCCTCCATTCAGAGCAGATTTAAGGTATAGATCTTGTCTCAAGTAGCAATAGATGCCAAATGCTGACACAGTATCTAAATTATTTAGACCAATTTATGGAAGAAAAATCCAGAACAAGTTGTTGAAAACAAAGACACCTTGCCTGCCTCAGGAAACTCCTTGGCCTGAGATCACAGGTGACTGGGAGAATATTGTGGATATTACCATTGGATAACTGCCCTGCTACATAGGCACTGGGGAATGACTACATATGATTTACCATCTCCCCCCATCTCCCCAGCTCCCCAGGTAGTTTCCTATACTATTTGTTCTCATATTAATGTTGTGTCCTTACAAGTAGATTCACAGATATGCGGGAATATGTTTGACTGTCTGTGTGCACAAGCAAGTATTTGTGAATGTTTAGGAATATTATATCTGTACTTCATCAGGAATCAGTGCATGGCTTTGATAACAGTAAGAAAAGGGTGAAACGCACCAAGTCTGTGCACTAGTTGGGACCCCATTAGGGAGTAATATGTGGGTATTTGTTTGTCACTCTCCCATAAAAGCTACATGCTTATAATCTACATTTATTTATTTATTTATTTTGTTGGCATTGCTCATGGAGGTCTTAAATCATCCTAAATGAAACATTTGAATAAAAATGCCTGAGAGATGTCAGTATGAAATCCCACTCTGAATTTTTTTGTAAGCTTTGCATCCAGCCTTCACAGTACAGATGCTTGCAGTCTGGTGTGATATAACTTGCTTTTATTTTCAAATGGTGCATTTGTCAACATTTCAGAGCCATCCAACCTCCATCAGGACACAATGACAGCTGATCACAGGTTTTAAATAGCTGCCTGATATTTGGAAATATAGCTTTTTAAGTGTCCATGATTAACTGCATGATTCATTCAAAGCTGAGAAGGAAGGCAGTTGCTCTCCTCTGATGCACTCTGCTTAGGAAGATGATCTATTTTTAAAAATCTCAGACTAGCTAAATTATAAAATGAGGGAGAGCAGTCAATGTGCTAATGACTGACCAATGCATAACTGTACAGGAGGGTCAGGTATCAGCATATGAGCAGTGAGACACAGAGATGTCTTTTAAAACAAGGTGAGGCTGAAGTCTCTCTCAAACCTTCAAATGGCCTTGTCAGTGAAGCAAATTGAAACAAAACCCAACAAGTCTCATTCCTGCCTGTTCTTTGGCGCATGACCCAGCAGTGGGTGCAGCTTTGCAGATCTGGGGTGGCAAAACCTAAGGCCAGTGGAGCACCCAGGAGGTGACTGTAACCCACAGAGGAACCACTGCAGGGCCCCGGGAGGCTGGTTCTAGCAGGTGGTAGACAGCGAGTAGCACAGTGATGGTTGCACAGATCTGATGCTAAACTAGAGGTCGGGGATCAGAGCAGGGTTCACAGCGGTATAGTGACCAAGTATATATGACCAAGCCAAAACCAGAGTCCAGTGCAGCACTGCACTTTGTAGACACAGCTGTCACTTCGAGCTGGCACAGGGCTCTCTTGAGCATGTACCATTACAAAACCTAGCCTTGCTTCACCAAAATCCGAGAACCAGAAATAAAATGCCAACTTTATTAATGTCAGACCTGCTGCTTCAGCTGGTCACTATTCTCTACCAGCTCTCTTATGCAATTACTTGGTTTCATTCCACATTACTGTTTCTGTACTTAGACACTTTAAAGTGAGAGAGAGAGAAAAAAAAAAAGGCAGATAACGAAATCCAATTTTCTAGTAAGCTTTAAAAACTGAAGTAAAATTCTTGAAATAATTTTAGTTCTTCTTTTCATTAAACCACTTGCAAATTGTGGAATGTAGAATTTTTTTACAATCAACTATTTAAGAAACCAAATACAAAGAAAGAGTCATAGGATGCTACCCGAAACAATGAATATCAATCAAATTTGTCCTGTAACTCAGTGATTCAGAATGACTGATTTGATGCATTTTTACAGAGGTATTGTAACTACTTTCAAGTGTGGTGAAAAGGGAATGTCTTGGTGATATTAAAAAGTGTTGTTACCTAGCAACTTTGTTTATTTACTAAATAATCATTGGTCAGTGATAAGTTCTAATGTTTGACAAATTTTAAACTTTGCATTTGTTATTTATAATAACTGGTAGGATGACTTCTTATCACAATGCTGGATAAGGCTCTGGTGACCACAGAGGAAAATGATTTATTTTTTTTTTTTGATCTGTCACTGGCAGATTGGAAATGGGAGCTTTCCAGTTATTGTACACATTCCTTACCTTAATCCATAGATTTCAAGATCTTGCCCTAATTTGGTACTGTATCTCTCACTCTACTTAAATATCTTTCTAATGTTCCTGAAAAAACTATAAACTGATAAGAAATATCACATTCTTGCAACAGTAGATAATAAATGACTGCTGACTGTAGCTCTATACACTGGCAAAATTTGTCATTAAAGTCTCCCATTCTAGTAAGCAATATTACCAAGAAAAAAGCCAGCACCAGTGCACTATGATCCCTGAAGTGTGGAGAATCTATTTCTTTAGAATATCTGTTATGATACTTACAGTTTATTTGTCTATCAGTGACAAACTCAGCCATATAAATGACTGAGTGATTGCTTAGTTTTGTACCTCAAGTGTTCTGTTCTACACTGGAGAAGCACTGCACTTTGAAGCCTGGAGCTTCAAAGATTGATCTGAATTACAAAACTTGTTTTACAATCTGTCTTAAAAGAATTATGAATTAAAAATTAAATTTAAAAGAAAAAATAATTTTTTTATCCAGGTTTAATGAAGAAAAGAAATAAATATGTGGAAGAAAGAGAAGAAAACTCAGTAAGCTCATAGCACACCATATATTCCCTCTGTTCTTAAGAGGGCCCATGAAATAGCAGATGAGTAGCACCAGGCCTCTGCCTCAAGTGTGAAACAATTCATCTGAAACATTGCCTTTCTTAACTGCTGAAATCTCTTCAAATATTTTCCAGATCAGCATCTAAAGTAGTTTATAGATAAGATATGGTGCAAACAAGCCCAAGGTTCTGCCCCAAACTCGGTATGCCCAGTATACACAAGGCAGTTGTTATCTTGCTTCCAGGTTGTCTTCAACATGAGGCAGAAGTGTGAAATCTATCCTAGTCCTTGTGCCTCAAGGCACAACCCACAGAGCTGTGACTGCCTCTACATGTGACAGAAGACCATGTCCAAGGCACTGCGGTGTCCTGCGGAGCATCCAAGCCAACGCTGAGCAGCCTGGTCTGGCCTGGAACCAGTGGAGCTTATATGGACTAACTGGCACTGCTCCCAACTAGCCGGGACTGATATCTGCATTAGCAGAGCTATGCATTTGCATAACTATATTTATCTATAAGCTACTTACAGCATTCCACAGACATTTTCTCTCCTGGACACTTCCTGACTCCACAGCAGGGATGGCTAAAGAGCACCCCACACCAGCCCCAAGCCCGGCAGTTTGTTTGCTGGGACAAATTCATATGCTCAAGTGCACTCCAGCAGTCTTTGTAGGACAATACTTTGAGCTCTTGCCCAGTTTTCTCTCTGCTAAATGAGGACAGAGGCATTTTCTCTTTAGTAGAGATGTTATGAGAGAAAACATTAAATATTGTGAAGCGCACAGAAATTTGGTGACCATGCACCTACCTGAGATAAATTGTTAGAAAGCACATAATACACTTGTGATTTGTTGGAATGACTGCTTTTTGAGCATATACATGTTTTACATAGTTATACAGGGGTTGTAATCCCTGTATTTTGCAATAGGCAGATTTTTTTCCTTTCTGTTTTCTGTCAAACAGTGGAATATTTTTTGAGGAAGGTTCAGTAAATTGCTCCATCCACCTGGAAGTTCTGTGCAAATCAAAAATACATTTTTTCTTCTACATTTTGCAGAATTAGAGATGTTTCCTACAAAACACACAAAGCAAAATAAAAATACAAGCCCTATCCTTCATGGCAAGTCCTACTTTGCACCTATGGAAGGTATTTTTTCAGCTAAAGGCTTAATTCTGTAAAATCAGTGACATCCATTACTACAGGTAAATTAAAATGGTAACAATAAACTGAGGTATGCTCAAATAAGTCTAAAGTTACTGTGAAATACTCTTTCAGCATGTTGGATGGATTAGATTAACTGATAGCAGCTTCATTATGATGTGGTTGCTCCCAGGTGATAAATCTCCTGCTCCACTGAGGCTGAGTGAATACTTGTGTATAGGAACAGAGCTGGTTCATGGAAGAACACTGCCCCAACATTGTAATTAGCTACCTGACACGATCCATACAGAGCCCAAGACAATAAAACAGGTGAGTGATAAAACCAGAGTGTTTTCATATCCAAAGCTTAGAGTTACTGATGTTCAAATGATACAGTAGAAGCAGAAGTTACATCTCATTCTTTGCAGTGAGGTCAGAAGTAGCACAACATTGGTATGCAGATTAAACTGCTTAGATCATAGTTGTCTCAAGGAGGAAAACACCCTAGCCATCACAGCGTGTTGAAGTAAACCCCAACAAACATATTCACGTGCACATTTTGGAAACACAAGGTCTTAATATGCTTTATGTCTCTTGCACCTTGCTGTGGAATCCGTGCCTGCCCTTGCCTCAGAAGACATGTCTGGGCAGATAAACTCCTGCAGTATATTAAAGGCTTAAAGTAGCACATTTAAAAACCTGTCATTCAGGCTTGATCTCCTGATAGTAATATGAAAGAGGATATCAGAAAGCAAGTGGGAAAGCTAAACATTTTCAGAACGTACTAGGCTTTTCAGGTAGACAAATGCCATACCAGTGGAGAGAACCTTGAAAATGACCAAACATGGTTGAACAGAGACAACCATCAGGATACGCACATAAACAGGGGAGTGCCAAGAATACAGCACTATGGAGCATACTGTCACACCTTTTCTGCATCCCTATCTGAAATACCTGTACACGTGCAGTTCAGGGAACAAACAGGAGGAAGGAGAGGTGCAATTGCAGGGGTGTGATCTCGCTGGGATCACAGAGATACCGTGTGATAGCTCACTTGACATTGAATGTAGGCTCTTTGCAAAGAACAGACCAGGAAGGGGAGACCTTTTGCAAGAGGGAGCAGCATGCGTGGAGCTCTGCTTGGGGACGGATGGTGAGCCAGCTAGGAGCTCAGGGGTCAGAATTAGTGGGCAGGCCCTCATGTTGAGGGGGGGGTCTGGTTCAGACAACCTGATCAGGAAGAAATAGATGAGGCTCCTCTTTTTACAAAACCAGAATAAGCCTCATGTTTGCAGGGTCTAGACCTCCCGCAAGACTGTGACCACAGTCAGACATCTAAGTAGAGTTCTAATGTATGATTTAGTCTTCTTTGAACAACCAGCATTTTCCTCTTACTTACAACAAAAGTATATAGAAAGGGACTCCGATATGCACTAGGATCACTAGACTCTAGAAATTTTGAATTTTACACAGTAGTCTTGGCCAGATTTTAAAATAAATCTTTAACACGCTGGAAAAATTCTTAATACAAATGCAGCCGTAACAAGAGAAAAGAGCATTTATTAGATTACCTTATGTCATCTGAGGGAAGTGTAAACTATGTCCACAGAGTAGCTCCCTTTGAACATGCTGCACCTACACTTATTTGTTCTTCTGACTTGGTTGTGTAGGTCTTAGGCAAGGATTTATTCCTGCTTGGGAGAGATCATTATCTGTGAGTTCGTAACAGCAAATGGTCTCATTTCCAGGAGGGAATCTTGGACTTCATTTTGCTAACGTTCACACATTGCCATGTTTCTGAACAAACTTGAGGCTCAAGGAGACCTTGCAGTATGACTGAATGAAATGTTCCTTTACATAAATAAAACAGGTTCCCAAAAAGAACACAGTAACATCTCCAGTTTCCAGATTGTATTCAGTAACTGATGACAGCTTATTATGTGTGAGATTATTGAGTGTTGTTGTCTTTATCATTATTTCTAACATAGTAACTTTTACCATCCTAATTTTAAGAGTTGTGGTGCTCTCTTGTCCATGAACCATTCAAGAAAAGACAAACTTGATTCCTTCATATGTTCAAAGACTAATAATCAGATTTAACAATTGTTTAAGTCTGTCCAAAGTCCTTGCAAACAAGTGGGAAAGCATGGTTACTAAATCAGTGCAATCGTCTGGTTACTTACTAGTACAAGCATACTAATGGACATCTGCAAATATAAGTTCTGCAGTCTGTTGGTTGGGAATAAATATCACTAAATTTGGTGGGCAGAATTTAGCACCTTCTTAAGACAATTGAATTTCAATGTCAAAAAGTGTTTAATATCCGTTTGTAGGCGTCTTGTTTCAGTTATGATACTCTCAGGGACTTAAAGCATCCTCTCATGACCAGAGATGACAGAGTTTTCAAAATATTTGAAACCCTTTGGAACAGCAGCTAGAGACCAGGTGCAACGTCCCGCAGCATTTTAAAAGACACTGAGACACCTGTATTAGATAACTGAATGGCGATGTATGTCCATCTGATTTAGGATGAAATAAACTTAAACTTTGATATCTTAGACTTTGATAACTAACTATAACTAATTGTCCTACCATCATGGCCCTCCTCCTACTGGTGACCACTGTGCAAGTGTGCAAGGTCAGGCTGACCGGTGGCAGCTGGCATCATAGCAGCAGAGCAGAAGGGAGGTTGCTGCTAAGGTTTAAAATACATGTTTTACAGCATGCCAGTACAAGGCAGGAGTCAATTTTATGAGATTTGGCTGATATTTCTATCCTCAGTGTTTTAGGGAACTAAAAACTAAACAGCGCCAAATATGCAAATTCAAATCATTCTATTCCATAAACACATTTTGCTAGTGTGATAATGTGCCTGACATTTATGTCCTTAACTAACTCTACATCTAATTTATTTCTCAAGCCCCAGCCCAGCCCTTCTCAATTACTAATTATAAAAATTGGTCTTTGTAATTCACCTAGAAAATTATGAACTTGTGCTCTCTATATAAATGTGTGTGCAACTTATTGTAGTTAATCTGGACACATTGCAACCAAGTGTTCCCTTGTCTTCTGATGATTTGATATGATATGTCAGTGATATGATTTGGCTACAGTGCTACTTGGAAATTTATGTTTATATCTAAAGAATAAAACTTGTGTTGAATTTGAACTTTCTTGAACTATTGTACTACAAAACGTATATAAAAGAATGTTTATATGCACTGTTTTTTAATGCCTTTGGCTTGCAACCTGCTATAAAACCCACTGTAAATAAATTTGTGGGCTTCTACATTTATCTCTACTACACAGTCACAAGTGAAGTCTTTCATACCTTTGTCTAAACTAAAGGAGCATACTATGTAGGGTTCTTAAACAAAAAATACTTTTTCCATTGACACTGAAATCCACTTCACACACCCATGCTTTAGCAGCCTGGTACTTAAACGACGGGCTGGAGAGGCACATTGTGTGGCATCCAAGGTCGTGAAGCACCTTACAGATAGCATTCAACTGCACTCAGAATCAAATACAAATACATTGTATGAACAGGAGAAAAGGACATGCTCAGCATTATTCTCCATTTATTGGCAAAGTCTGACTGTGAAAGTCGTGTGTGAGTGTGTATGCACACAAGACGGGGAGAGAAATACTGATGGCTGGCCCTTCTTGGCAGGAAAATAGTAAGTGAATCAAATAGTAATTGAAAAAGAAATCAATTCATTAAAAATGACCTACTCAGAAGTCAACCTCACTTTGGTTCTTTGTTATATTAATTTGGATTTTTCTATTTTTCTATTGTAAATCAACAGGATCAATCAGACCAAACAAGCAAGAAACCAACCACAGCAATTATTCACAGCTGAAAACAAGTACATAACTAAGCAGCAGAGAAAACAAACTAATAAAAACTTGCAGAGATAAATAAGCAAAAAAGAGAAATAGTAGATGTTGCTTAGTGTTGACAGGAGGAGGCTAGGGTTTGGCTGTAAAGCACTTAGGCAGTTGCTCAGAGCCACAGAGTGGGCTGGCAGCATGGTAGAAAGTTTCTTAGCATATCCTCGTTACTCAGAAGTCATTTTGCTGTGTGACTGGTATAAGGACAAAGCTTCTAGCACCCCAGACAGCCTTCGAGGCTCTCTCAATAGAAAGCAAGCACAAGTATGTGGGACTTCCTGGAAGGGAAAAAAAGACCAGTTCTCTGGCTGGATTGGAGCGGGCCTCGGTGTGCTCTACAGACTGGGTGACTTCTCAACTCCTGCTCCCCGGAGTCACTCACCTAAACCAATATCAGTGTTCAAGACACCAAGATACTTCACAGAAACCCAGGGATATCACACGAAGCCGCAAAGCCTGGTTTCCCATTGTGGTTGAACTATATTGCCTGCTTCCCATACTCAATCATTTCCTTATAAATAATAGTTCAGGGATCCCTTCTTCTATTTCTTTTAAAAGAGCTGTTTCAAGGCTGTACTCATTTTCCTCTTTCTGACTTCTATAATGAGTTTGCATTTATGGCCTGCACTTGCCTGGTCTTTTTTTTTTTTTTTTTTTTAGCAAAAGGAATTTCCAGCTAGTTTTCTTGTATCATCTGCTTTCTTGGAAGCTCTTGAACAATCTTACTGATTTCTCCAGTGCCTCTAATTCTCTGAGCATAGCTCCAAGTACTGAGTCCCACAGAGAGGCCAGCACAAGACAGAATTAGTACCACTGTGGGTAGGGGGTTTGCTATTCATTTGAGACTTGGAGAAGGCCCCATATGCTCAGCCAATTCTATAAGTTAAAGCCACTCTAGTAAGAGTACATGTAATGGTTCACCCAGCCAGCAGCTTATTCCAAGCTAATCAGCATGCTTCTCCTTTCCACCTTGCAAATGCTTAAGTATAAATTGTGGATTTCTTTTTCCTCCAGGGGATCAAAGTTTTTTCATCAACGTGGGTTTCTTCTTGGGAGCAATCACAGATGTCTGTAGTAAAATGAAGGGACTGTTACTGTTTTTCTGAAACAAATATATCTGTCTTATAAGAGGGATTACCATATCCCACAAATCCAAATATACCTAGATACTGCACACATATATTTTTAAATTCCTCAATTCCATAAAAAAAGGCAATAGATTCATCACCTAAACAAATATCACTAAATGGGTTTCCCCTGAAGCCACCTATGTTTCTGTTTCTTGCTTGATTATGGGAATGGAGGGTCAGGAAGGGCATAAATTAAATTTTTGCCGGATCTCAAGTTTCTTTTTCCTACAGGAATTCCTATCCAGACTTCTTGTAAGTCTCATGCAGGACACGTCATCCAAGTACTTGTAAACATGTAGAGTAAAACTTTCACTGCTGCCAAGGGAGCACTGGGCCACCCTTGTGCTGCCGGGACATTGTCCGATGGGATGTTCTGCGTTGGGAGCAGATTCCCGCCCGTCCAGCTTCCTGACCGGCAGCACTGTCAGAGGCACAACCCTCTGCCCGGAATTCCAACTGGGTGAAAGGGAAAATTCCCAGCCCAGCCGGTTGTCCCAGGCTTATCAAAGACACAGGCCAGGCCTGACAGCACAGTGTTAGGCACGGATGTGTTAGCAACAGATAGGCCGTGAGTAAATGCCCCTAAATCTCTAAATCTCTAGCACAGAGCCTTAGTCCCCTCTAGTGGCTGCTTCCCATAAAGGAAAACTCATCTGTATTTTAAAGAGACCAAGAGACCATCTCTTCCACAGAGATGCAAACCACTTAAGGAAATAAATAGATACACACGCATTTATGCTTGAATAATGCATAGAAGTAGGTAAAGATATCTACATAGAGTATGTTCATTTGTGAGTGCAGATGCTTTTAGATCTGAAGGATGAGCTTTTTAGGACTAATCACACAAAGTTTAACATATTTATGCACATGCATTTATGCTTACATGTACATATGTGAATGACAGTGCTGTCTGATTTGCTTTTGTTTTTTAAGTCAGCACCTTACTAGATAAAAATTCCCTTTCTATTTAGGCACTTAACTGCTTGTAGGCACACATGAGCCAGAAAGAGTTTGGGAAGGGTAAACATGATATTCCCGAACATTGCCTCATGAAAGGACGAAGAACAGCACCCCAATAACAGGATGTAGATTGCTTCCAATGGAAAATACCAGGGAAACTCCCAGCTTCTCTCAGCAAAGCAGACTGTGAGCCAAAAGTTAAGACTGACATCACAAGCTAGTGCTACTCTGAGTGAGGGAAACAGCTCCCTGGGTCACTTGACTCTGTCCTGAGCCATATATTTTAAACATGCCTCTGTGCCTGAGGTGAAAGCATGCCAGGAAACACTCATCAGTCTGGAATTTCACAGCCTCTTTGAATACCATAAGTCCTGAATATGCCGGAACAGAAACCCCCAGGGAGTGATATGTTCCAGCAAGTTTTCCAACTTTCAAAAGTAGTTTTCAGGTTAAAAATGCCTAAAGTTAAGGAAGCGAGGTAAGGACACACAGACTCTTCCCCTGTGGCTGAGTTGAGAAAAGAAATAGCATGAAATTTAATTGGGAACTTGAGACATGAAAAGCCAGATTTCTTTGTACCTGTGTAGTAACTTGGTGTCAAAATAACCGGTAGAGATTTTGGATGGGACCCAACATTTAAGGAAATGCGCCAGTGTTTTCTATTTCTGTTTGATTATACCCTTACAGGTTTCACATCTTGCTGTGCACAGGTCGTGGGAGGTTGCTGTATTTCAGGTTATTTGTGAGCTATATATTTTTAATGTAATGAGATATGCTCTGCAGACTTCGTCTCCGTCATTTAGATGTGATCCATTGCTCACATCTATTGTACTGCGTACTAAAAATATGGCTAACAGCTATCACCCACTCTCTGAGCACATCACTCAAAAAAAGCACAATAGAGGAGGCAGGCAGAAATAGAAATCATAGGCAAGATCCTTAGTGTATGAACTAGAAATCTTTATATCTAGTCATACAAACATCTGTTACAAAAGAGTACTATGACCTGAAAAGTCAAAATGCGCCAACATAAAGGATTATCTAATTCAGCCTTCTGTAAATGCACGGTAATGTCTTTCCTTACACAATCTTATGTATTTTTAGCATGATCTGTATCTTATCTAGTGCTGTCTGCTTGAATGTAATAGAGATAGGGAGATGTTTTTCCAGAAGTTTGTAAGCGTTCAAAAAAAATCTTTTTCTGCACTGCAACAAATCCTTAGACTTTTATTATAAGGCTAATAGGGCTTTTTAATGTAAATGCTTAAATTCATAGAAGAGAGGGAAGGAATTCCACCAGCTCAAAAAGAAACAGAATGCTTTTCCAATTTGTCCCACAAAGGTGAGAAGTGTGGATTAATAGTGATGGTTGCCAGGTGAGTAGCATGTTCTTAGTGGTCTCCATTTCTCACCCATTTCCACTAAACTTTCCCTTAAACTCTTCAGAAGGCTCAGCCTCCTCCTTTTCTTTTCCAACCCCCTGCCTCTCTGTCTTGCTCTCATTTCCCTCCCAACAAGCCAGGCCTGCTTTTCCTGTTCTGGTCTGCCAGTGCATCCCTTCTCCCTACGCACACTCAGTTTGTCACCCTGGGAGCTCAGAGGTCTCTCTTCTTTCAATTCCTGAGCCAGTTGCAATATCTCATCATGGATGCACATCAGCTCCTTGTCCTAGTTTCCTTCCCTAGCCAGTCTCAGTGCTTCATGAAACTCCTTGTTGGCCCTACTTTTTCTGTTTGTCCTCTCTTCATCTTCAGAGTACACTTACATGTAGGTCTCTCTACAACCTGCTATTTACTTTTTATAGTTTCTAGTCTCTGATTCCTTATCTAACTTGCCCCAAATAATAATATATATGAACGTAGTTTTCAGAGGGAACTTTATCCACCCTTTCAAAGTAACCAAGCAAAGCCTCCTTAAAGATGTCAAAGAAAACGTTGCATGAGATCCAATAAAAATCTCATTTTGCCTCTTTCATTTTTTTAAGGGTGAGCGTTGGCATGTCTCTCAGAGAGAGACACGCCAAAGCAACTCCTAGGCATAGGAAATGCTTCTCTGCATCATCCTGGAGTAGAATTGTGGAAGAATGAGTCATTTTGGAGATCAAAAGGTCTGGGAATTGTTCTTGTTCACAAGAGAGACGGATTCAAGATCTAAGCTGAAAACACACTGATTACACCGGAGATCAAAGTAAGAACATCAAATATATCTGACCCAGATGTAACACGGCCACAAGGG
Source organism: Crypturellus undulatus (assembly GCA_013389825.1). Lineage (NCBI taxonomy): Eukaryota > Metazoa > Chordata > Aves > Tinamiformes > Tinamidae > Crypturellus > Crypturellus undulatus. The sequence continues at coordinate 641,631 of VWPW01030059.1, forward strand.
CCTTTACGCTTTGTCATGTTATGTCAAGCCATATTTCCATTTAAAAACAAACAGCATCTTATCTGAATAGGATGGGACATCATAGACAAATGCAAGCTTCACCATTTTGCTTTGTCAAAATATATGTATCTTTCGAGTTTTCTTTTCTTTATCCAGGTGCCTGAATACATAACATCTGTTGCTTTCATCCCTAATTCACATGTGATCCACTGCCAAGCTATTAAAGACAGAAGTTTTGCAGATGCCATGTGCCCTAGTTCAAGTATATGTCACTTCACTGCTGGTTCTGACCTGTGCTGTCCCTCCAGGAAAACTCAGACAGAACCGGGAAGAGACACCAAACAAATATACTCTGCGTAGCTGCCTTTGCTAACAGCACCAATGAGTCACTTCTACGTTATTCGAGGATTGAAGGGAAAACAGCTTTGGGGAATGAAATCACAAATTCATTTTGTGATTATCTAGTATAACAAACTCCTGGATCTCTACCTCAGGACGGTGATACATTAATAAAGTAGGCTGGATAACTGTGGTTTTCTAATAGATAGTAAAACTAGATTTTTTTTTACATTCATGGTTATTTAATCATGCATACTGCAGAGTAAGTGTCAACAGTATTAATGTCAATCATAGGCTGTGACAGTTGCATTTGCTGCGAAGATCAAAATGCAGATGTGTAATATATTTGATGTTATCTGGATGGCTGATAGAGCTTTGTTGAATTATCAGTTAGCAGCTACTGCACAGCAAACCATTACGTATATAATGTAAATACATCTATTCATGCTAATGCCTTTAGATACAGCTTTCTCAGATTTAATCTTTCCAGAGTCTGAAGACCTAGTCAAAAGATAAAACTGAAGTTTTGCCAGCTATGGATCTGGCTAAATATATACATACACGTACATACAAACATACATATATATGTGTATATACACACACATTACATTCCATTAATCAAAAAAAAATCTAAGCAATGCAATATTATGACACATAGTGCCTTCAAATATCAGTACAACTAATTCCAGGAGCCCACAGTACAGACACATATTGCACATAAGGCACAGGAAAGACAGTGTTGTGCATGACACAAAATAAGAGAACACTGGCATTTCTGAAAAAAGGTTTGTCTTGATAAAGGTAATAGCGAGATCTCTCTATTCAATATCTGAAAGTGTTCTTCACAGTATTTTGAAGGATGCAAGGTAAAGAGACAACACAGACTGTATCACGTGCTGGCCAGTTACACGGTGGTACTCTCTTTGCTAGGGAAGAAATGGAAACAGGTGGTTTTAGACATTTTTGTTGCTTATGTTTAATGAATTGGTATATTCTACAAGAACCTAAATGTCTTCTGGAGGCTCTTTAATTATTTTTATTAAAATTAACACTCAACAAAAACAAGCATTCCTGAATTCCTAATTACTCTGAAATCAAGAATTAACAATATGTTTTTCTCCTTCTATTTTTCAGCAAGTTCTTTTCTCGCTGAGTGGGCATCTTACATCATAGTTTTCCTAGCTATAAATCCACAGAAGTCTATCCTAAGAAGAAAGTAATTTCCTGTTCTACTGCATGTAAGCCATGAGTCCTTAATACTTTACAGATGTTTTTTATTTCTAAAGATATTCTTAATCCTAATCTATAAAATAGCTTTGTAATAGCGGGTCTGTTTCTGCCTGAAGACGTTCAGGTGGGCAGTCTGTAGTGGCCATCTATGGAGTTTAACACATTCAGAATTAGAGGCCTGGTGATGAAAGCTCCCACTTGCCCCAAGTAAAGGACTAAAGGAATAAGCAGCCTCTCCCCAGTGAAAGACAGGGGTGTATTTCTCTGGTCCGTATCCTTCAGGCCAACCAGAGGCCAAACTGACTCCTTCAGGCGTTTCTAGTAGCACATAGGCTACCTTGTTCCTAAGAGCTATGTTTCTAATTAAGGAACAAATTTCTCCTGCTGCTATGTGGTTTTAGATCCATCTGGGAGGCCTTTATGCCAAGGGAATCCTTAGCTGCCCAGCTGAGTAAATCATCATGTAGTACGCAATATATCAGAGCACACAAAAAGAGCTTGGAAAAGGGGTACTCATCTAGGCCTGGAAACTGAGTAAACTTTTCTGCCTACAACTTCTAAAACTACGGAGGTTATTTTTGAATGAGGCTCTTGAATGTCTGGATGAAAACTTTCCTCAAACTCATCTGACAAGGCTGACCAGAGGTCCTAGTGCTCAGTGCTCAGGTCCTAGTCCCACAGCCAGAGCAAAAGTGGGTCAACTTCAGATGCACCCACTAGTCTGGAGTCGCCACTTGGGCATGAAGAGTCCCCAGGACCCCCTGAGTCATTTAGCTGTCTTTGCATTAGGGAGAATACCTTATGGGCAGCCTAGGGCACGATCCAGCCTGATATGTTAGAATTAATTACATAAAACTTCAACAGTTGAAATATTTTACTTGTTAGAAAACCAAATAATTCCTAGATGATCCTAAAAGCTGCCATTGATGGACATTGTGAATTTTAGATACATAAAGCTGGGCACGTAGAGAATTCATGTTTTCCTTTGGAAGAGTTGGCAGGTACTAAGTAGATATTATCATAAATACTAAATAATTTAAGTGCATCACAGGAATATGGTCCTGATTTGCACCCAAGGGGTCTGATGACTTACCACAAACTATCACATATAATTACAGCTTTCAGAGTTCTTGAATAAACTAAAAAACTGGAACACAAAATTGTTTTTCACAGATGATTATTACCAATTACAACCTATCAACAAACTATTTAACTAATGACCATGATAAATAGAGAAATAGGATTTACTGAAGAATGAACAGACATATTGAAATAGCATAAAAATAGAATCTTACATTTAAAAAATACACACATTGCATGAGAAGCCTTGTCCTAAAATAAATAGCATGTTATTTATTAGTAATAGACTAGCGCTACAGCTACAATATAGCTGATAGGGTACTGGATTAATTACCATTGTTCTGCCCCATCATAATTGTGCAGCTGTGAATTCTTACTGATTTGATAAAATTCAATATATAAAATGTGGCTGTCTGTTGATTTTGTTCAGTCTGTGAAAAAAAATGTGCAATGAGAAAGAAAAAGGCATCTTTTGTGTTCTTTTCCTGGGTGAAACTGCAATGCAGATCTGCCTTGAAGAAAAAATATATGCTGATTCTGAAGTCTTAGCGCTTTTGCATCCAAGTCTTATTTGTACTCTTAACTCTGTAATAACCTGCATTCAGACGGGTGCAGTCCTCTACTGCCAGGCTTGATTTACATCACTGTGTGACATTGCAATTTCATTTTTGATAATTCTAACGAAATTAAGCCTCCCTGCAAGACAAATGACATTTCTAAAGAGGGAGGTTCTGATTTTGTTTTCTGAGCTCTACGTTTTTGTTTTGTTTTGCTTTTTTTTCTCAGCTTTGTCAGAATATAATACTTAGACTTAGTTCTAAACTATTGATATTTTAAAAATAAGCAAATCATCACTAATGATAACAACACTTTATTCAATGGGGTAACAGTCCTTGTGTTCAAAAATATTACCTATGTTTGACTTGGAAAGCAGTTTTATAAATATTTGTATTTGTGATGTATCAGATTTTTTTTTAAGAGATGTAATCATGCTGCCAGCTGTGTCCAGTAGTGCCTAACCCTTGCAGAGAAGGTCTACAGCCATATCAAACACCTCACAGGTGGCTCTGGGAAGCCTCTCGGGTGCTCTGTATTCCTGCCAGCCCAGCCCTGCACTTTGCGGCTTGAGCCTTCTGGAAGCATTTCTCTCCTGAGTCCCAGAGACGCAGGCACACATATCCTCATATTTATCTAAATTCCAGGACACATTTGGGACTTCTTATTTTCAAGAACATCCCATGTGAGGGGGAAAAATCTTCTTTCTTTTCTTTCTGGAGCCTTTGGTCCTTTCTAAAGGCCCTTTTGCTCCAATATAAAGGAGCCCCCAACATCTGCGATGTTTTTCTCTGATAGACCAGTTTAAAATATTGGTAGGAAGACTGTTGCATTTTCTCATGCATTTTCAGCAATCTAAGGTCTCAGTCATAGTCTAATTAAAAGCTGTGGTAAATTCTCCCATTGATCATGGTAGTGATTACAGTTTAGTTGCAACTGAGGCTAGCTATTCACTGACTAGTTGCAACTGGAGTGCTGAATCCCGGCAAATCATCAAGATTTTACTGGCAAGGAAAAGCTGCAGCTGAAATGTCTCTATTTGCCAACACATGTGAGGTAAGTCGAGACTGAGTGGAAAAAAATATAAGCAGCAAGCAAAGAGCTATGGACAGCTGTGTGTGATGGAAAGGAGAGAGGCTGCAGCTAAAACCAAGAGGGAATGTCAGAGGAATGTAGCAGGTGCCAAAGGAGAGGCATGCGGGATATACCAAGGAGCTAGTTTGAAACAATGATTTTTACTTAATCAGAAGTAAGCTAGAAGTTAGCTGGAAAAAAATAATGTTCATTGCTTAATCAATATCAGCAGTCATTCTGAAAGTCAGCTTGGTGTTAAAAGCCATCCTTCCCCCCTGTCTACATACGTGCATAACTTTACTAATTAACTGAGTGTGCAGGACTGAATGTGAAGAAGGCCATCTAAGTAAAATAACTTAATTCACATTCATGACGGGGAAAAAAAAGAAGAAGAAGAAAAAAAAAAAAAGAACTTTTGTCCAGATTCAGTGATAGTATTCTGCTATAGTGGAGATTCTGAAAATCAGTTTCTACTTTAAGCGGGAATCACTGCAACTAAGAGCTGTTGTTTTTTTTTTTTCTGGAAAATATGCTCAGACTCCTAACAGCAGGAACAAGTAGTACTCTACAAAATCATTCATCATTTGTCACCAGGACATTCATCACTTGCCATGAAAGTATGAGGTTAAAGAAATTTTTTGAAATTTGATATTTCTTAACACATCTCCTCAAAAGAAAAATACATTTTGCTAAGAAGAAAAAGCATTTTGTCCTTCTGTTAATGTCAGTTTTAACAAAATGTCTTTTATTAAACTGACTTTTTTTTTGAAAGAAAAACAGCAAAAATATGGGAAACATGAAGAAAGAGGACAGTGTGCATTTGCTGTTAAATTTTTAAATCTCTTTTGTGTATCTATTAACTCATCTAATGATGTGAGAATGTAGGAGAGTGCCAATTCCCTGAACAAGAGGCTACCTAAATTTCAGCAATAAACATATGACCAAATCTTGTACAACTAAAAGCAACCTTTTCTTCCACATGCACATTTTCTTGAGTTCTTCCCCCAAAAAATGCAGCCACCTGCCCTTACATATATGTATACATATATATATATATAGAGAGAGAGAGAGAGAGGGAGAGACAGACACATTAATCCTCAATTTTGTTTAAAATGGAATGTGGATATAGCCACTACTATATACACTCCCTAATGTAAAGCCTGTAATTATTTTATCATTTTAGCTACTTCTCATTGTGGTATTTGAGTGCTTTTCAATGGTGATAACAAGTTTCACAGAACAACAAGGAAGCACAAAAGCGTCTTCTGATTTCCATGTTCACTAGTGGTGTCCACTTTGCGCCAGATGCCACTACACTCAGCCAAAACCAACATTGCGATAGGCTTATCAAGTTCTCCAAGACAAGTTAGAAAACCCTAAGGATGCTCTGAATAACACTAATTACAGGTCAAATAGCCACTGTGCTGAGTTTCCTCATTATGACAGCCTATGGTGACAGCTTTCCAGCCCTAAGTCAGAGCTCTGAATTCAATGAGTGGCACTGGAGTCACTTCAGCCCATACAGTAAAGGACAACTTCTCCTACTCACACCGGGCTAACACTCCCTGAGCCAGCCAGACTATTGGACCTACCAAGTACGGGCCTGCCTGAAAAATAAAGCTTAGAGCAAGTAAATAATATAAAAATCACACAGGTAATTTACTGCAAGGCTAGACTTGTAACTCAGGAATCTTATCCCTGGTATTATTCTTCAAGACTTCCCATGGATTTATCTACTGACATGCTATTTGAACTTGTTGTACTTGCAAAAAGGTACTTCAACTCTGTTCCTAGAAAAAAAATATAAAAATCTTTGTTCTTAGCTTACAGGATGTAATTGATTGATGCCTTGGCGTGCTACCACTGCACCTGTCTGAAGTCATCAGTTATATGTATCCTCACTTATTGCTGCATAGAGCTAAACCAAAAAGTTTTCATGACATGTTCTACATGTCTTCCTGACAGCCAAAGCTAAATGCTGATGTGCTGCTAAAATGAGTTCTGTGGTAAAGGTCTGTTCTTTCAATTTCATTGGTATCATCTTCACTGTATGCTCAGAATTATTCTTGTTTTCTACATGTCATCACGTCTATCTCAGAGTTTGGATGTTTTCATGAAAATCCTTCATTTGCTGCATATTCAGAGGACAACAGCCTTAGGAGATGAGATATTTACAATGACAAAGCTCATCAGCAACTGCTTTCCACACCTGCTTGTCTTTATGAATGCCCATCATTGCCTGCTTCAACCTCCTACTAAGAATTGTAAAGTCTGTAATGTTCCTCCTGGATCTTAAATACAACTGTCCAAATTGGTTTCTGGTATTAAGATTTTTTTAACCTCTTTCTTTATATTATATATATGAGGACTTAGAATAAAAAGTTCAGCACTTCCATTCTTCACTGGCAAATCCAGAATGCCGTGATCCCTTGATAAAATCCCACTTCCACTCAGTGAGTAGTGAGACTTATTTACAGCACAAAAATTTCCTGGAGCCATTTTTAAGTTCAGAGATAAATAAATTTCCCATGGATGTTTATTCAACTGCTATTCAAGGAACATTAACTCATGTAGTTGCTTCTTTCCAGTACTGTGCTTCTTACTTGTGTAAACACTGTGTTCTTATTTTATATTATGAGAAGCCTGAATATTATCTCAATAAAGAATGTAAGCCAGCAGGGAGCTCGTCCCACAACTGACAATGACTTCCCCTGGTAAATATAATACTATTTTCAGAGTAATAGCAAACAGCTCTCTAGAAGTATTTCACTTTTACAGAGTACCATGAATACGGCCAGGCTTTTAAAATGCTGCTAATAGACATAAAAATTCACAGGATTTGGAATATATGCTCCAAAATAGCTAAACTTAGCAAATATGGGTGTTTCCCATGGAAGTGAGCTGGAGAATGGGGGTCAGCATGTTCTCAAATGCAGTGTGCCAGACTACTACTCTTCCCCAAATGAGAAGCGTGTTGGTAGGAATGCAGTGGGAGCTAGGACATGCATCTTCCCAAAGGAATGATGGAGCTGTTTTACCACTTGGTGAGGTGGGGATTTCTGAGCTCTGAACTCAGGTGGAATCAGAAGAGCCCCCAAACATCTTATCAGGATTCAGTAGCCCCTGTCCTTTATGGCATCCAAAGGCCATTCAGGAACTACAACTTTCCAGCCTTTCACACTTATGACATGTGCTGTTGATCCCTGCCCTAACTGAAAAATTTCAATCATAAATAGAGATCCTCTCTTTTCAAGATCGCAATGTGCTACAGGAAGCCTTGAGATCAATGCTGAATACATATACTTGACTCAGCAAAGTTGTTAAGCCTATGCTTAAATCCCACTGACTTTATGGGAAAAAAAAAGACTACATATATGTCTGGCTTTAAGTACTTTGTACTTAATCTTTAACTACTTCAGAAAATAAGGGTGGACGCATGCATATTTGCATGGATTTACTTTCTTCTGGAGAATTCCTAGACCAGGTAAAATAGACACACACAAGAATTTTGTATTTGAAACAACATAGTTCTTATGTCAAACTAGAAGGAAGTGACACTTGTAGTTATTATGTCTGACATTTATATCACACTGTCTGAATGCTTTTTGTGGTAGGGATAACAAAGAGTTAAAAACATAAAAAAAAATTAAAGTGATGATGGTTAGAAAAATAAAATAGCTCTAACAAGCTTCTCTAACAAGAGAGACTTCACCTTCATCCTGCAACAGCAGTTCAAACCCTTTCACTTGCTAGCTCACTCCTTGCTGATCTTTCTTTCGTAACTATCAAATCATAAATAAATAAACAAATAATACGGTAGTACATCAGAATATAATAGCTTTAGAAGGAGTATAAGTTTTTCCCTGTAGAAGACTTTCACAAAGTTTGGGAAGGAAGTGGTAGAATTTCATTGACTGTAGTGACAAGTCAGTGGCCCTATATAAGACCCTGTTATTCCGTCCCTAATGAGTCACTGGCTTTCATTAAAGCACATCTGGTACACGTGGTGCTAGGCTGCAAATTCATCATAAAAGGTGGTTATATTAGACTTAGCACCCCAATGACTGTGGGAGCTCATAAAGCAGTTCCAGGTGTTTCTGGTTACATCATTGTTCTAATTTGTTGAAAACTTATAGAGCAATAGGTGCAACTGCTGGTTTAACTGTCCAGCAGATGGAAAGATTGAAAGGCAGTGACAGAGCAACTCTTGTGCTCTTATTTGAATAAGCTATTTGTACAGGTGAGTAATGATGTGAACATACCTGTTTGGGGGAGAAAGATTATGAGCCTTTAAAAGCAATGTCCTCCTTATAATAAAGTCTATAAAATCTTGTCAAGTACAGTGGACCAGAAAAAATAAAATTTTGTTCCTTTGTCATTTGCTGAATAGGTTGGGACTCCTTAATTTAATTCAGGACAAACTAAGTCTGTTGGTAGGCTGTGCCATTGCCAGGTTTGGAGGCTTTAAAGGCTGTATAAATTTGAGTGCCTTTTCAGCAGAAGGCTGGATTAGAGCAGTTCTGAAGGTCTTTCCAACATGCTTTTTTATTATGTTCACATTTCATCTAACTGTGAAGACTGTGGCTGTTTGTTTTTGGAAAGAATAGGGTGCAGAAGACATATTTAAGGAAGCACATAACCTAATCATTAGTTTTACTTTCCATCTCTGGAAAGAGGATCCTAGTTCATCCTAGATGCCATCACCACCTCCAAGCACCTGAAGGACAAGAAGGGGATCAGAAGCAGTCAGCATAGATTTATCAAGGGGAAAATGATGATTAACCAATCTGATTGCCTTCTACAATGGGAGGACTAGCTGGGTAGATAAGCAAAGTGGATATTGTCTATCTTAACTGCAGGAAAGTTTTGATGGGTCCCTGTAACATCCTCATAGACAACTCCAGGAAGCGTGGGCTAGGTGAGTGGAAAGTGAAGTGGGTTGAGAAGTCGTTGAATGGCAGAGCTTAAAGTGTGGTGGCCAGCGGCACAAAGTCTGTTTGGAGGTATGTAGCCAGCAACGTCCCTCAGGGATCCAGTCCTGTTGAAAATATTCATTAGAGACCTGCAAAGAGTGCGCCCTTGGCAAGTTTGCAGATACACAAAACTGGGAGGAATGGCCACATCTCATAACTGTGTTTAAGTTTCTGAGGGGAGGGGGTAGAAAGGATGGGACTCAGTAGTGCCCAGCAACAGGATGAAAGGCAATGGACACAAACTGTGTTTCAGTTCCATCTGAACACGAGGAAAAACTTCAACTATGAGGGTAACAGAGCACTGGAACAGGATGCTCAGAAAGGTACAGAGTCTCCCCCATTGAAAACACTCAAAAGCCATCTAGACACGATCCTGAGCAAGGTGCTTTAGATGACTCTGCAAGGATGAGCTTGGACTAGATAAACTCAGAAGTCTCTTCCAATCTCAACTATTCTGTAATTATTCAGTCCCATATATTGTCACTAATAACACTTTTTGCCCCTCCTGCTGTAACTCTGTTCTAGATGCTGGCCTCCTGAAGCAGTCAGTTTAACATTTTGGAAGCTTCAGAGTACCCTCTGCTGGCTTACCAGGAAAGTTGTAAAAATCTACAGCACAGCCTCCTCAAGGTATTTTATAGATGTACTTTTTTTGTATGTAGCACAGCTGTACCTGGCTGCATGGGGCACACAGCTGTGTTGCTACATTTATCATCTACAAAGGGACTGCCTAAAGCAATATCAAGCTACACCTATTAGGATTCTTTCCTTAACAAGAATTCCAAATTTATCATTTCATTAGAATGCTTGTCCTGCCAAATACTCTCTCAAATACCATCTGTGTGAATAGCTTAATATAAAGACTTATTTTGGGGACACTTGTTCTGAACATGAACAGTGTGCAATGAATTGATAATGGAATTATGTCCTGAAAGAGGGAACAGCTTGTCTTAATGAGCCATCTTTCTCCCTGGCGCAATCCCTGGAAGAACTTTTCCACCTTCTCCAGCACATGCCACAGCTGAGCTTCTTGTTGAAACTTTGACACCAGTTAGAAAGAATGTACATCAATCACTGAATAAAAATATAAAACATTCAGTTTAGCTTTCTAATGTATAACAGACTTTGTCTACATATGCAAGTTTGCTCTCATACACACAAGCATTTATTTATTTACAGACTTGACAATCCATGTAAAGATGGAATTGAGACACCTTTCTGCATTTCCTGGTATGATTAAGGAGTCCATTTCAGTTGGATTCAGTGGATGCTGTCCCTTTTCCATGGCCAAAAGCTCTTACATGGAACCATCTTTTGTGTGTGCACATTACCCCTAACAAATTAGGCCATGATCCCAGCTGGTCCCAGGGGGACGGTTTTATTTATTATGAGAATCATTAAAAAAGACTATCAGATGAGTCGACAATACAGTTTGGTAATTAGAAATGACAGAAGCGGCATTGCCTCAGTATTTTTATAATTGAACACTACACTCCCAAACTGCCTGCATACAACAATCTCACCTTTGGCAAGAAAAGTATAATATGATCCACAAGCTTTCTCCTGTTAGATTTGTTTATGCACACAATCTTTTTCATATAGCTTTTGTGCTGCAAAAATGTATGTAGGCCATCTATTTTTTTGGTTTTAAGGCATGTGCTTCTCCCTCTACTAATTTCATCAGAAACACGAAGAATAAGCTCCAAATTTTGTTTTAAACTAAAGAAAAGAAGAAAATAATAAAGAAATGCTGGAACTAGAGACATTTTTTTTTTTTTATAGGGACACCCAATAGGCAAGAATAATAGAGCTCTGATTCCCTGAATGTCTTCCATGAAGGTAAAAGATTTAAAGATTTAAATTAAGGTGCCTCCTTGAACAAGATAAATATGGTTAGTCCAGGTAAGTCTCACAAAAAGCAGACAAAAATACTGAGTAAACTTATTTTATGCAAACTCTACTAAAATGGCAGATTATTCTGTGTGGACATTACATTTGTATACCGAAGTATACAGAATGTTTTCTTGAATAGAAATATTTTTCCATTATTATCCAAATATTTCCAAATAGTATCCTATTTCAGCCTCTGCCTCATGAACAGTTCAGCTTTTTAAAAATTTATTCTTGAACTACTTCTGTCTCATAAACACAGATAACTAAGTGGAAAAATGTTTCTCAGAGAGGCAATTTTCCAGACATTATTCAAGCAATTTCTGCAAAGACAGATGTGGATCCTTGCATGGTGAAAACTGAGGCCATCACAGAATATCATTAAACAAAATCAGACTACAAAGATGATCCCCAGTCTTAAAAAGCTTCCAGTCTCCTTAAATACAATAAAGGTTGTAAATCGAGAGGTTCAAATCCAATAAAACAATGCTATTAAGAAGAAAGAAAGGCAATATGTTATGTCAGCAGACATAATCTATATTATCATAACCACTATAACAAAATATTATTTTGACAAAAAGGCAAATAACAGGATCACAACTTCAGACTTCGGGAGAGCAGTTTTTAACTATCCAGTAATCTGCTTGGAAGACTCCCAGGGAAGATGGCACAGAGCTCCTGACTAAATTCAAAAAAAGCAGCACACAAAAGGTGGAAGAAGCAACAGGCAACCCAGAAAGAATACAGAAACCCTGTCCAAACATGCAGGGATGGGATCAGGAAAACAGAAGACCACTTACAGTTGTATCTTGCAACAGGCACAAAGATCAAAAAGAAAAGCTTTTACAGATACCTGTAGCAACAGGAAGTCTAGGAAAAATGTGGGTCTGGTGCTCAAAGAGTGGCTTCTGACAAAGGACATCAAAAATACTGAGGTACTTGATGCTTTTTGTGCTGTGGTTTTTAGTGGAATATTTGCATTAAAGAATCATAGTCCTTAAAAGGACAGTGGGAGAGTTTAGAGAAAACAAAACATACACTCTGTGAAAGAGAATCTTAAGAGGACTTAAACCAGACAAGCACAAATCAATGAACTCTGACAGCTGATGTTAGAGTAAGGCTGTTCTTGGTTGTTTATAAGATCATGGCATTCAGGGGATGTTCCATAACATTGGAAGAAAGCAAAACCTACTTTGAAGGAGGATTTGGGGACCTATACATTGGTCAGTCTCACCTTGATACCTAGGAAAATGATAGAGAAAATTCCTCTTCCAAACTTAGTCAGGACAAGGAGGTGTTTAAGAGTTATCAGAAGAGATTTACAAAGCGAAAATTCTGCCTGACCACCATGGTAGCTTTCTACAGATGAGATGCCTAGGTCAGTAGATCAGGGAAGAGCAGCAAGTGTCATTTATCTGTTTACCTGCCTAAGCAGGTTATGGAGTCCCCATTCTCGGGAATACTCAAAACCCAGCCGGACACAGTCCCAGGCTACCTAGTCGACCCTGCTTTAGCAGGGCAGTTGAACTGGAAGATTTCCAAAAGGTACCTTCCAGTCTTAACTACTTCATGACTCTATGACCTCAAACTTAACTAGCTTTTACTCCTGGCAACAAGACTCTACTTTGTTTGAGTGGCAAAATGACTTTTGCCTGCAGTAAGGGTTAGTGGGGTCACAAACAAGTTTAAGAGGCAGTGCGCTAATGAAAGGTAACTTAACTTCCTGCCAACCCAATCTCAATGCATTAACAATGGGTAACTGGAGGGGAGATAATCGGCACCTTCAGTTGAGGGCCTTAACACCATAGCAGAAACACTCATACTAATCGAGTCCCACCTTATCTCAGGTTACTCCTGTATTTTCCACTGTGCTCTGCCTGGAGTGGTGCAGAGGGAAGACGGTTAGGACTTCCATGTAAATGCTCACTCTATGATCTGGGCTTCTGGATTTTACTCTTTGAGTCAGGTACCTACCAACTATGATAAAAATGCCAACAGTAACAGCAATGTGTTCTAACCTCAACTATTTACAGACTCTGATATCTAAGTTCTGAATAGCTGAAGTTCAGCCACTAAAAAACAAAAAATACATACACATTACCCTCTACCACTTCCCAAAAATGACATTGGAGGATGAGCTCACTCTTTCCTTTTCTTATGTAGCTAGAATTCTTCCCCACCTAATCACTGAAAAACCCAATTGTTAATCTCAGAAAGCAGAAGAATTAAGTTCAAGTCTAGGTCTTTCATCTCCCAGGAGACAAACCCAAAGATTCTTCCACTTTGCAGAGCCTTGGTTTAAGCACTCTGGAGTCAATAGGAACGACAGTAACTTCCTCACCCACTCCTGCCCCAAAAGAAAGAAATTTGTCAAGAAGAGAGTGGGAAGAACATGCCTGTTATCTAAATGACTTTATATGGAAGTCATGCGTAGTCAGGAAAGAATAATCCATAAACTTGAAATTAAGAGTTTCCAGCCCTCTAAGAAGAACTATGAACTCAAATATGTAAAATAATGAATGTAGCAAACTTGGGGAAAAAAAGTTAAAAATCAATAAAAACCAAACAGGCTACAGAAGAGGAATGGTACAATAGATCAAGTTTAAAAGATTCTTTCAAGTAAGAAAGAAAATCTGATAGCCTAGTGCAAGAGAAAGACTACTTCTATTAAAATACATTTCTAAGAGCAGAAGTCAGAAAGAGGCAAGACACATTTGATCTTTATCGGCAGATCAGGATTAACATTGCAATTGAAATCGAAAAATTAGTTATACTGAGAAGCAGCTGAAAGAGATGAGGAAGATACCACTTTGATCTAAGCAACAAAAAAAAAAAACACAGCAGCTGCTCTGAGTAACCCTAGGTTCTTTAAGAACAGATAAGACAATCTCAAAAAATAAGCTAGGACAGACAGACTGAAGCAAGAGCTTCTTTCTTGTTGCTTCTTCAGCTTGCAAATGTCAATTCAAAGGCTAGCAAAGATAATTAGCTGCTGAAAAGAACCTCTTCCCCATTCATTCACATGGCGTACATCAACCCGCTTAACAAGTAAAGAAAAATAGTTGTGTTCATACAGGATAATCCACATTCTTCAGTGACCTGTGTCTTGAGCTCGTCTATACTCTATGGGCTTTTACGTTTCTCCTGAAAAAAGACAGTGCCTTGAAACTTTTCCAATGATCTCTGGCTTCCTGAATGAACCTAATCATTACTTGTTTTGTATGACACACCTTTTACTATATTTATAAAACATATGACATTATGCTTTGCACAGAAATTACGATCTATAATGGAGATTCTGGGCATTCATCCCACATTTGAGATTGTGTCCCAATGCTCAGAAGAAATGCTCTTTGCAACCACATTCTCTATTCCTTCCTGTGTATTCCAGATTTTTAATGACCTCCCTAAGAGCTTTAGTTAATGCATCTATGTGTGCCTAAATTCACTTACAAACAGAAAAGATTCTGCAGAATATAGCCATTAGTTTTGGTTCTTAAAGTTGCCTCTAAGCTCAGAAACATGTAGAAAGTGTTGTCCACGACAGCCTTATTAGCTTTCCCTCCTAAACAGCAGACAAGGTGACTGTACTGTGCTTGCATGGGGCGGGGGAAAAAAAAAAAAAAAAAAANAAAAAAAAAAAAAAGCCCATTCATTAATTCCAGAGGGCATTCTCTGCCCAAATAAAAATACATAAAACAACAAAGGTATAAATATTAAAAAACTTAAAGACACACTCAAACAAAATAAACTTTTATTGAATGCAGTATTAGGCATTCTATTTCATTTTAGGGAACAGTACTTTTCCTCCCCACCCAAAGAAAATTCCTTTGACAATTTCTAAAAACTGTACTTCAGATATAGAAATACTTCTCATGCCAAGAAATACCAAACTTTAGATCTTTTTTTTCCTGGAATTATGAAGTGCAACATAAGTCCTTCCAAAAAGATGACAGTTTCCAGTAGGCACTAGAATGAGAAATCTGCAACTTGTACACAATTGCTGGGTACAACATTATGTTAATTCAAATTTTATACTCACCCATCTAGAGTCTTGTTTTTAAAGAACTGTATAAAAAGTGGTATTTAAGAATAAAGAAATGATGCTTAAAGAGTAGTTCCTCATCATTAAAAAAAATCTAACGGCAACCTGTATATTTATACAATTTCCACAGTACGTCAGCTAGAAGAGCCTTAGTCCAATAATTTAAGTGTAGATAGGAATGTCTTGATTCTGAATGCAGATCATAAATCATCATGTCCGCCAGGTGAATGCTCAGTTGCTACAGTCTCTACTTCCTCTCCTGTGAAATTACATATCATAATTAGAATACAAATAAGGATATGTATTAATTACATCATTTAGTTTTGACTTTAGGAAGTGTTAAAAGCCTAGATCAGCATATTCATCAGGAACAGACAACCAATAAAGAAATACAGAAGAGCTACTCTGAACTTATAAAATCTGTATCAGATGCAAACAAAACATTTCAAGAAAGCTAATGTAATATTAGCAGTGGAAACTAAAACCAGCTTAAGTATTTCTATTCTAGCATTTTTTCCACAATGAAGTTCCTACTTTCCACATCAAAAGTTCAGAAAAAAAGAATCTAGCTTTTGAACATGAAAAGCAAGTCTCACTCAGAATTATCCTTTATAGAGCAAACTGCTCAGTGAAGATGTAAAAAACAGCCTTTAAGAAGCAGTATTGCATTATACTAGTAATACCATTAATCTAGGGGTAAAATATATATAATATATATATAATTAATTTGTAAATAGTTTTTTTGTTTGTTTTGGCTTATATATGGAAACCTATATAAGGGAGGGAAAACAAACATAAACATACAGTAATTAATTTCCTGAAATTTCCTGAGTATCTGCACAGGAATACCTATAGTTGTATTTTAAAAGGAATAACAACAGAGAAATGCTATCGAGAGAAAAGCTCTGAACTGAATAACTGATCGTAACTGATAAATTGTTACAACATTGTGAGATGCAAAAGACTGTAAAGTTTAATAAAAAACAAGCTAAGAATTAGGAAACATGTCTTAATACCAAGTCTACCTTGAGTTTATCCTCATACAGCCTTTTTTGCAAAAGCAAACCTATCTTTTGCTTTGGAATAAAAATTAAAAAAAAAATAGAACATACACACACAAAAAAAACCCCAAAGAAACAAACAAACAAAAAGAAAGCAAACACCCTAACTCCAACTCTTCCTACCTCCTCCCAGAAATTAAACCGTACTGAACATAATTTTGTGCATAATGTTTCATATGTACAGGAGCAGAGTTCAAATTATTAAATTTAATGTTACATTCGAATTTTTGACGGAAGATACAACCGATAGTACAGTCAAACAGCTCCCTACCACTAAAACATGTTATTTTTCTCCTTCTTACCAGTTACCTCGTACCAACTCTGCTACTTGTGCAATCACAAAATAATCAAATTCAGCTCACCCACCCAGCAAAGAGAACTCTGCTTAGTTTTCTGAGATTTCATGGCACACAAACCAATAAACCCATAAGGCAGTACAATCAATAATAACAAAAAAAAAAAAAAAAAAAAAAAAAAAAAANAAAAGGAAGGTACTCCTCTTTCTCAATAGCAACAATCTCATGTTAATCATGTAAGGAAGAGACATTTAGTGGCTTTGAAACACAACCTCAAGTTAAGCAAAAAAAGAAAAAAAAAACACAACAGGACAAAATGCATTGTGTTCAAGCAAGAAAACTGTGCCAGATTAAGTGTGCTCCACTACAAACAACTGGAAACTATGTGTATGAAAAGAAGTTTTATGTGTTGCTTATAATATGTGTATATAAATCTTAGAGGTGACTCAACCTTTAGAGAAATATGCTCCTAGGCTGTAGATACAGAAGACTTCAAGCACCTGAAGTAAAAAAAAGTCACTTGCCTGTTTTTACGATTGGAATACATGTTCCATCCTTCTCTTCAAACCCTTCTGAACATACACACTTGTAACTACCTTTAGTATTAACACAATCTTCATTCTCTCTAATACATACTTTTTCTGGAAGGTTACATTCATTTATATCTAGAAATAGGATAGAAAGGAAAGATTCCACCATTATTGCTTTGTTACTTCTGCTCAGCCACATAAACACAATTCTATCCAATCACACAAACAGGATGTCTCCAAGTATTTACAGCACTGCAGGTAACTGCCTAGTAGAAACACCAAGGAGCAAAATGCTGCTGCAACAGATCTAATTTCTGTTAAAATAATCTTCTGTTATAAACTTGCTTCAGACCAAGTTTCAAATGTATTGAGATAATATCATTTGATATATTTTGTAGGCCTTATGTAATGGAATGAATTAAGTAATTTAATTCCTCTCAAACTACCAAAGATTTCCCATGGTGATATTCTTTTGATACTATCAAGGCAGCACTTGATGCTATCAAGTGCTGTCTTGGAAGGGAACCTGTAAATACTGCACTAACATTATCAGTTAAGCAGGTACTTATCCTCAGTACTTTCTATTGTTCCCCTGTAGGGTAACTTCATTTTTACTATTATTTCAGTTCTATAATTCACTATTATCTCTTGATTTTAGACATCTATGAATTAAGAGAAACAGAACAGACTCCCTACTGAAATTTTATTGCTGTTTCAGAACTGGATACAGACCCTCAGTTCAAAAGAAATAAGTAACTGACAATGAGACTCATGTATTTGTTTCTTGAATCAGTGATAAAATATTTTTTAAGTCAGTTTCACTTTTAAGCCTAGTCATACATATCAACTTACATGAAGAACGATAACAGAAAACTTTCATTGCTGATACTCATTTTGTTTGAAACCAACTGCTGCGGTACTTCCAAAGACTCAGACATTAGAGCAGACTAATGTGAATATGCTTAACAGTTCCTCAACTTGACTATGTAAGGAGGAGTTAAATGGTGTTCCACAATATTCTATTAAATCCACCAACCTGTACACTTTTCATCTTCCTTTATGTATCCAGATGCACAGGTCTTACACTTGTCAGAACCTTCTCCTGTGCAACCTACACAGGTAGCATCACATGCTAAAGAAAATAATATAAGCATAAAAATACAAACAAATATAGGTTAAGAAAAGTATTCACCTTTAAGCCACTCAGCCTACACAGGCCAGAAATGACGTTTTACCTTCCTCAAGCTACTAAAGTCTCCAGCTCCCCAGTATGCACCAGCATTATAACAGATGTCTAATATGAGGTGCTTCTATAGTCTTATCCCAAGTTATGTTTTAAATGTATAACAAGAGACTAATCTTTTTTTTCTTAATCTTTCATCTTGAACACTTTGAAACTTACTAGGGAAGAAGTTTATCTGTTAGCAAGCTAGATACATTTACACTCTTCAAAAAACATGTAAGTTTTCAGGATAGAAAGGCTAAATTATACTGAAAAGGCTTTTCTTCCCAACAAGAAAAAGACACAGGACCACCCCACTCCCCCTTCTATCAAACAAAACAATGAAGATAAATGATTAAAGGATCACTACAATAGTTTAAAGTCTTTTTGCAATTTTACTTAAGATACTTAGTATAAGTATTTTTCAAAAAAGGTGTTTAGGTGAGTAAAATGCAAATATTGTTCTCCTTCTAGGATGCAATTCTAGAAAATAAAATAAACAAGAAGATTGGAAAGAAACCTTTGCATGAGAAGGATCCATCTGTATTCAAACAATACTGATCATCTTTGCAAGGAGAACCATCACACTCATCTATATCTGAAATAAAATTAGTGACAAGTTACCTAAAATAGTGGTCATGCTTAAGTAGCTGGATTACTGTTTCAATGCTATGCTTCAAAATCCTGTAAGAACAGGCAAAAAAGCTATAAACTCACACCATTCAAGGTAATTAATATAATAATCTTAGGATCAGTTCTGTGATATCCTGGACAGAAGAGTAACTTAGTAACTCCATATACTCAGTTGTCCAGCTTGGACTTGCAAAAACAAAACAGAGTTGTGATGCCTGGAAGCTGTTTTGTGATGATAAAAAACAAACATACTAGAAGTTCAAGTTTCCAGAATACCTGCCATCCTTGTTCCTTCCAAGTCAGTATTTGCATGTGTTCTTTTTGCTTTTTGTTCAAATAAGCAGGCAGCTACTGTTCTGAAATACTTATGATTTTGTTAATCCTACATTATTAAGCTATGCAACTTTTAAAGTATATTTAAAACAAACAGAAACTTACAAGTACACACATATGGTTTAGTTTCTTATTCAAAGGACAAACTGGAGAAAGCAAAGTTTTGATTAGGATGAGACAAGCTGAAAAGCAGCTCTACCTAGGTAGCTAAAACATGCTAGTCTTGTTAAATCAAGGAAATGGTATAGTAGCAATCACAACTGAAAAAAAAAATCAGACAAAGAAAGGTTATCTCAGTCATCCTTGCAGTCACTTGTCACTGATAACATCATTCCTACTAATTCGTTAGTTTAACTTGTACTTGATCAGTTGCTGTAATTATTTTGCAAAACAACTGTAAAGATGACAGAACAGTGCAATATCTTAAAAGTCTCTTAAAGAGTGCTTTACAGTTGCCTAACAGGTATCACAAATAACCGTAATTTAAATCTTAATTCTTAGTAGTATTTTTCAAAAGAAGTGAATTCATGCGACTTTAAGATACTTTAATGTAGGGTCTAGAAAGTATTTTTTTACTCTTTTAATTTGACCAATTAAACAGTGCTATGGGATACATCATCTACCTGATATAGAACTTACGACTGCAATGTGTTACTTTTTTTCTCTTAGTACAGTCCTGTACTGGGAATATTTTCGGTGTTAGTGTTTTCCCTTAAGTGTTTCCCTTAAGTTTTGGATAAAGTTACAGGACAAGTGTCTAGAAACACTGAAAGTCCTTCTTCCAGTGCTTTATCTCTCCTGGTATAATTGGAAAAGTTAGTGTGGTTGAACTTGATCCCTACCAAAGCTGAATATTTATAACAGTGAAAACAATTGGATAACTAGCAAAGAATATTTTCATAAGTGGACAGAGTCTTCTGGTAGTTTGAAAGCAGTAAAAAAAGAAAGAAATACAAAAAGGAAAGAGCTGAGCACTCTTTAATATTAAAATAAACACCATATATTAAAAGAAGCACCCCATTTCCTATTACCTGTAATCTGCTGAACTAAAAACATAAGAAACGGTCAAGTTTGCTGAACGCAATTATCAGCACCAGATGATTAGGACAGTGGGAGGGAGATGGGACCAAGTAATTTGGTTCATACTTCCCTGTAATGTAAAAGTACTTAAGAAAACTACAAATTGCAGAAATCTAATCCAATGATAGAACATTCTAAATACTGTAGAACTTGATGCAATATAAACTTATAAGTCACTGCTGTTGCAAATCCAGTTTGAAGTCTAGCAAGGCTTACTCACCCACACAAGCCGCATCTTCATTTTTGATCCAGCCTGCTTTACAATCCTGGCAATCCTTATTACTTGATCCGGTACAAGTTTTACAGGCAGCATGGCATGCTGAGAAAAGAGAAGGCTATGAAGAGAGTCTCCAAAATGGATTTACATCTACAAATTCTCCAAGAATGTTATTTTTGGTTCCCTGGAAGCCATCACACTTTACTAGCCTCCATCCCATTCACAAGATTCTCCGATTTAGAGAAATATAATTTACAAAAATGCAGCTCCATCCTACCAAAACAAGAACCACATAGCAAGCTATTTTTTAGAAAGATGTTTGAAGTGATGAAATCAAAGCTTGCAATTACTGAGGTGTGCACCACTTAGCGTCATAAAATTCTACTGACTAGATGTGGTGGGGCCAGATTTGAAATACTTGAAGAGTTCTCAAGAATATAAACTTCAGCTGCATACTGATGAGACAATACCTTATTAACACTAGACTCCGCACTGCCACCAAATGAATCATGACATTACTTCGTTTGCAACTAGCTATGAGACCAAAGTGTAAAGCAATACTAAATTTAAGATCCAGAGAAACTAGAAATTCAGCTGACGGGACAAGTGTTTTGTTGCAACACAAATTTGTGCGTGTGTGTACATAAGAATTATTACACAGCTAGATGAAAAAAGTAACGTAGACAAAGTTATTTATTCAACATTATTAGATTTAGTGATGATTTGGTTACTAAGAACCTTGTTCAATATGTGTATAAAAAAAAAAAGAAAAAAAACATCTACAGTAACTCAAACTAATTCCTCTAAAAAATGGTAAAAATAATTTCTACAATCCGATGAAATGGAATCTATGTAGTCGACATTACAGAACAGCTGTTTTCAAGTCCATTTCCAACTAGATACACCTGAGACATGAAGAAAGAAATGATTCTAAAAATACTCCACTAACTCCGTATCAACTTTAGCTCAAGATTTTCCTCACGATTCTTCGGCTGAAAAATTAACCCCCACTTCCCCCCAAGATAGAGTTATATTTGTTAATAAAAATTGAGGTGGGGCTATAAGGTGACTTGCCAAATCCTTGATATTACACATCAACAGCTGACATTGGTTACAGTTAATCAAAGATCATTTTTCTGTAACTGCTTTTGTCCACTTGCCCATTTACAAGTAGTTCCTCTTTTTGTTCAGAAAAAGTGAAGATTGAAGACAAGCATCTAAGCATATTAACAATAGTGTGATACCTGTACAAACAGAATGTGTCTCATTTTTCAAGGTACTGAAGTAACCATCAGAACAGTCCAAGCAAAATTCTCCTCTATATTCCTTGTTGCAGCTACATGAGCCATCTCCACTTCTAGTACCATCACCATCACAATGGCCATTCCCGTGACAAGGTCTTTCTGATCCACCACGACAAGCTAAAAAGGATCAAAACCACAAAAAAAAAAAAAAAAAAAAAANAATCAGACATTGAAGTAGCTTGCTATTCTGAGTCACAATCACCTTAAGCCCCTTATTTCACACAGAGTAAAATGTGAAAAATAGTACTCATACTAAAACAGACTTTCCAGAATCTTTTTTTCTCTCAACAGCAAACAAAAAACATGGAACAAAGAATTCTCACTAACATATTAAAGTATAAGAAGAAATCAAAAATAAACTCCAGGAAAGTTGAATTATAAATTTCATCTTGGGTAAAGATGATGATTTGAAAACTTTTATCTATTTTTCTAGCTTTACGACTGAAGTTGGCCTATTTACTTATTCTGGATTTCAGAAAACAATCACACAGTAGTTGCAAAAGCTACCAGTGATCACTGAGATCAGTGTTGGCAGTTAGCAATTCACTTTTAACAACTGCTAATATAAGAAGCCAAAGCTTCTCTCTAAGCAGGTGCAAAATTTTACAAATGTATAAGTTACAAAAGGTCCAATGACTGAAATGCCTCCTTTATCACTCTCACTCATCAATCCTACTTTTCTCCAACTAACTCTCACCTATTTCTTCCATAGCATGTTTACCTAAACCTCAACTTTGAATTTGTTCATTTAATCTCGAATAGTGTTTTTGTCATTTTATTCTTGAAACCAGTCGAGGACTGTTGTTTACATAGCTCCCGAAAGGCCATTTAATCACCAGATGTCAGAGATCCTTTAAGCACAGTTCAGGTGTAGATGTTAACATCATCAGATTACATGCACCTCAGAGAAATACACTTGATGATTTGGGACATCCCTTCATGCCTGGAAGACTTTGTTCAGGTAGGATGTTCAAGGCAGCTACGAGGCAGCAGACAAGCACTTATTCTGCTGCAGTTGGTGTCTCCAAGTATTGTGCTTTATATATTTGAGGAAAGATTGAGACAAATGGGTAAAAAGCACTTTTTATTAAAAATATTACCAAGGCAATCTGGTCCATATGTTCCAGCAGGGCAGCAAACTTCTATTGTTTCTATGCAAAACCACTTAAACAAATCAGGGTATTTCTTCTTTCTGTATACAAAAGACATTCATTTATCAATTAAAGGAATCAAACTTGTTTAGGACAACTGAACTTGTACAATGCAACCCAAAAATATTCTTGAAAAGAATAAGTTATTCAAGAATCGAGCAAGACCTTTATTGCACAACAAAAGATCAGATACCACAACAACACTTTCTTTCCTAAAACTAAGTAATCTTATATCACGAATTAGTTTCGAGAAGTTCTCCAGCTCAATTTTTAATTCTACTTTTTTAAACTGTAACACTATTAACATACTCTGCTCATATTTTATATTGTATTTAAATAGAAGTTGAGATAAGTTAACAGTAAATCCACTTCAGTTAAATAAAAAGACAGACATAAATAAAACTAAAGAGGACTTATCTTTATAGATTACTTTCTTCTTGGGAATGTAAGGGAGAAACCTGCACTTAAAACTTGCAGATTGCAGACGACCTCACTTCTTAAGTGGGTGCACAGTAAAATCCTCTTTTTTAACACGAATCAAATAATACTTCAGAAAGACTTTTTTTATATTAGAAAGTTAAAAGTTACGTGCTACTCTATAAAAAGAATATATGCCGAATTAACAGTAATACCAGTATTATTTTGTAAGCAAGCATGAAGACAACAGCGCATAATTCAAAGAGCTAAGTCCCATAGTACAAACACTGAGCAAAATCCCAGTAACTTTAATAAAAGGAAGTTTCTATTGAAGGTTTAGAAATTTAGTATCAGACAGTAGTTAGGCGTTCTGCAACTCTGTAAGGACAGAAGGCCAAGTTAATTGATTGCACTCAAAAGTCTATCAAATAGGCACACTTAAAAAAAAGACACTATTATCACACATTTTACCCATGAGTTTGCTGAAATTTTAGATCTGCTTGGTCAAATTTCCTAGTTTAAAGCCAATTTCTTTCACTTCTACGAAATTAAAAAGCTTCAGGTAAATGAAATATATCTTATTGGGGCTTGTGTAGCTCACCTTTGCTTTAATTTGCATGTGAGTGTATATTCAATGCCTGCACAGTCAAGTAACATGAGCTATGAGCCAGTCACTAAGGAGAAAAGATATTAGTAGAAATCCTTATACAGTGATGAAGTGGTAGAATGACAGCTTATCCTAATGAACTCTAGTAGTGCTGGTAGTCTAAGGAAGTAAGGAAAACTAACAATAACTTTATTTAGTTGACTCCAAACCACATTTATGTGCTCCATCATCATCCTTGCACTTAAAAAAAAAAAAAAATCATTGGAAAACATGGGACAGTTTAGAAGGTAGACAGGAGCAGCTGCTACACTATCAACCTCAAGGTATCTAAGTTAGAGACTTACTAGTATGAAGAAAAGATACAGGAAACAGTTTCCCCTATAGTTTAAAAGCAAGGGAAGAGAGAAAACTTTGGGATCAAAATAATAAAATCCAAAGTTTTTCAATCTTAGCTTGCTTTAATACCGCTAGCTGGAAAGTCAGTAGGAGATAGCATATGAGAGGCAAGATTGTGTATTTTGGTGCAGCACTTCAGGAAATAAAAATGAGGATAACTGCACTTGCTTTTAAACCTGTGCTTAAGTGCAAGAGCACTGGAAAAGTCAGCCTGAACCCCAGGGCAAATCTTGAAGTATAACAAAGAATTAGCCAATCCAGGTCTGTAGGAGCCTTCAGCTCCCCAAGTCGTGTTGCAGCATCCCTGAGACAAGACATTTGTATCACTGCCTGACTTGACCAAATAAAACATTCCTACCACAGAGAAGAAAAACCTCTCCAGAAACTTGGAGAGAAAAACAAATTAAGAAAAACACCACACACAAGCACTCATTCAAAGGTCATATAGTCTTAAAATATAAGAGCAAATACTAATAATTTTAAGTAAACAATGTACTTCAACAAGCTTTCCTTTTCATCCTTTTCATCATCCCATTTCCTGCTATTGGGCACTACTTTCATTCAAGAGTATAAATGTAATTTGAAGCATGAAGTACAAATTAAGCTCATAATGATTCTTCAGGCTTGCCCAACAACCTGTATGTCACAACTGTAAAGTGAACAAAGTGAACTTCTAAATATATGTTTTCTACATTAATAGCTAACTTATATATCACGTGTCTGATCAGTATTAACAGCGTAACCTCTGAGGCATTTGTCCACGCACATACTTGTACTAAAGAATAAAAAGCATACTTACAGTTTGAACCACCACTTCTCTATCTTTTCTTCATGCTCTTCTACCATGTTGTTGCATTCAAAGTTGCTGCTGTCACAGAGATTCTCTATGATCTCTACTAGACGGATCTCACTAACAGAGGGCGTGTGTGAAAGAGTCATCAGTTCAACTTTAAAACAGTATGAGATACTACTCTAGATATAACAGAAACTAAGTTTCAGCCTAGACAACTTGATCAGTTTATTGGGTGTTTTGAAATAGTTCCAAGACAAAGCAAATATAGGATTAAAAAATAGTTAACTAGTTTCAGCTAAAAAGATCAGAAGGAACACTACAAAAAGCACTCGAGCTTGTTTATATTTATTAGGTTTGCAGAAGAGGTTATAGATTTCTCTTTTTCCGTTAAGTTTTGAGTGTAGTATTTTTTTTCCAAATTCAACAATAAATTTCAGGTATTAGCAATACCAGCCTGTTAAACTAACAGTAAATGAAGTCTAGAATTCACATACTTGTATCTCAGTGATCAAACTAAGATTAAATTTTTAATCTGAAACCTGGTAGAAGGATATATCAGATCAATCAGTAACCATATATACAAAGTTGTACAGAAAACAACACTTTTTTACAGTTATCTGTTTGACATCAAAAGAGTCTGCAGGCTTTAGGCAGCAGTTACCAATTTACAGGTATGGCAACCCTCCATGGCCAAACATACAACTTTTAAAACAACAACTACGTTATAATGTAATATCATTATTTGGGGAGTTGGATAGTTTTTTAAAAGCAAGCAGCAAACAAACCACTCCACCAACACACACACAGAGTATAACCAAAATTGACTTTCACTGCTGTTAGAAATAAGCCAGACTATTAATATGGAATTTCAATCTTTAGATTGAAAATACAGTGTAATGTGCTACATTTTAGGAAGAATTTAGAATTCTGACACACAAACCTTTAG
This sequence comes from Crypturellus undulatus, assembly GCA_013389825.1. Taxonomy (NCBI): domain Eukaryota; kingdom Metazoa; phylum Chordata; class Aves; order Tinamiformes; family Tinamidae; genus Crypturellus; species Crypturellus undulatus. Next base: position 667,803 of record VWPW01030059.1, read on the forward strand.
CTGGTTCAGATTTTAAGTTCCAGACAGACTGTGGTGTAGAATCACACGCAGTGAATAGTAAAGCACAGTTGGACCAAAAGCACCAAGGCGGCTTACCTGGATTCATACTTTGACAGGGTCTTCTCTTCCCAAGCAGTGTTTCCACCTCCAAAATTCTTTTTAGCTGTATCTGCCAGGCCCTGACAAGTGAAGGCACCAAAAGATGACAAGTAGAACACAGTTTTTAATTCTAAGCAAAACTAAGAGCAGAGGTAAGTAGTTAAACAAAACCTGAAAAGTGCCTTCACTTCAGCACCTGCTAATCCAGCTGTTATACTGAAAAGTGGAACTGATGAGAAAGGAGAAAGGATAGATGATACCATTACACCACATCTTAAGTTTCAGAATAATGAAGTACAGACTCCATAGTAATTTTCTTTTATATCAAAACAAAAACAGCCGTCAACCTTTCTCTCAGAGGCTGTGGGAGTTAAACTGGCCCCTACCCTGCTGTCGTTTGGCACTACTGAGGCTGGTACTCACTGTTACCCACGTAACAGGTCGTTTTATCTCAACCACAGCAGGGGAGGTCAGCTAAACCACCCAGAGTTACAAACCGTACTTAGAGTATAAATTATATCACANAAAAACCGTAAAAAAAAAAAAAAAAAAACACCACAAAAAAAAAAAAAAAAAAAAAAAAAACCAAAAACAAAAAAAAAAACACAACTCAGAAACCGAACAGATTTAGGACGCCCACAACACTAACGATAAACAGTGGAGGGTTCAGGCGTTCGTGCCGCCGCGGCCACAGAGGCCGCACACGCCGAGCCCGCAGCTCCCCCCGGACCCCGGCAGCACCCAGTCGCACCTGGTTGAAGCGCTCCACGAGGCCGCGGCAGGTGGCGCACGCCAGGCGGCGGCGCTCGGCGGCGCCCGGGGCCGGCGGCAGCAGCAGCAGCAGGAGGAGGGCAGCGCACAGCGACGC